>VCJN01003144.1:0-44476 GCA_006384855.1 Tetraselmis striata
ACCGCTCGGCCATAGTATCGAGGGCTACTCGGATTCGGGGGGTCGTGTTTGATCATCATGCCCGCGCCCCCCAGCTGCTGCGCCCGGCTGACCCTGCAACATTGCCGGCGCTGTGCCGCCGTTGCAGCCCGGTGAAGTGGGGCTGGTGCCGGGAGCTGCAGTCCTTCATCTTTGTGTTTGAGGCCGCCAACCGCATCGTGCTGGAGCGGCCGCAGTATGGCATGGCCACCTACTTCTTCGAGATGGAGCAGCCGCTGAGCGCCACGGAGCAGGTAACATTATAGATACGCCGCGCCGGCGGGCTGCACGGACAGGCATGCCGCCGTGTGAGGCTTGGCCCAATGCATACTACAGCGAACAACACAAATGGAAATGCCAGTGCTTACTACTACTTCATATACATAGCGTTGTTGCCATGATCTGCAGCCGCGCCCGCGATGATGGAATGATAATCCTGATGTAGCATAGGTCCAAATAATTAGTCTATGGGCAGAGATAACGGCTTAAAGCATTTATTTGTGGCATTGTATATTTGCACCCGCGGCGAGTAGCGCGTGACGACTGCAGCACGACTACACTACGACGACGATGCGCTGATGCCCGCTAACCGCTTTATTGTACGACGACCCATGACGATGTACGCGACGCATGATGACGCGCGCGTGACTACAGGTAGTCGCTACGCCGCGACCAGCGCAGGCGGCGCGGCGCGAATCGTAGTACTTGCCGCCGTCCTCGACGCGCTCCCGCCAGCTCCTTCTCATCGCCGTCTACTCTCGGCTCCTCTCGGCTGGGTCCGGCTCTCTCGAAAATACCCCGCTGCGTGGGCTGATCAGCGCGCTGACCACGGCTACGCGATTGCGCGACCGGTAGCGCCACTGTGCCTGTCTCTTATTGCCGCGTCTGCTGCGTGGCTGATACTTGTGTGTCATATGGGCCTGGCCGCTGCGGCAGATGAACCGAATAATCGCGTGCATGTCGGTGCCGGGGATCAGCCGGCTGGACCTGATCGCCAACAAGGAGGTGCTGCAGGAGGTGGTCCTCAGGTAGCCGACGACGGCAGCCCGCTCGCGGCGCCCCCCGGTCGCCACTTACCCCTGCACGCTACGCCTATTCTATTTGCCTGCCAGTTCAACCCAAATGATACCGCGGTCACTCTCGTGTTGCGGCGGCTCGCCGACTACTTGCGCCCAACGTCGCTCGCGTCGGGCGGTCGCTTTCGCAGCTCGGGGCGCAAGGAGATGCTCGAGGAGTACGGCTGGACCGCCGACCGCGGACTCGGAACGCTACTCAACTTCAGCGAGCGCGTGGTCCACGACCACCAGATGAACGCGGACGACTGGCAGGCCAAGATTGGGCGCCAGATTTCTTGGGGAGCCAGCATGGTGCGCCCGGCATCCCTGCCCCCACATTAACTCCCCATTCCGTACCCCTTCGGCTTTCATAATGCGCAGGATCCGATTTTTTGGATCCGGCAGGGCCGGCTGGAGCGGCAGTACAAGCCCGCGGCAGCAGGTGCCCCTACGCCGCCGCCGCCGCCGCCGGCAGGCAGCGCCGAGGTTACCATCACCCCCGACGACGATGACAGCGCCGAGCCGGACCCGCCGCGCGTCAAGGTGGAGGAGCCGCCGAGCGTCGACATGGAAGAGCCGCCGACTGTCGAGGTGGAAGAGCCGCCAAGCGTCGAGATGGAGCCGCCGAGTGTCGAGGTGGAGCCGCCGAGTGTCGAGGTGGAGCCGCCGAGTGTCGAGGTGGAAGAGCCGCCGAGCGTCAGGGTGGAAGAGCCGCCGAGCGTCAAGGTGGAAGAGCCGCCGAGCGTCGAGGTGAAGCTGCCGAGCGTCAAGGTGGAGCCGCCCAGTGAGAGCCGGATGGAGGAGCTGGAGTAGCAGCGGGCCCAACCGGCGGATGGAAAGAAATAAGTGGCCGCGCCGGTCGCTCTGCCGCTGTGTTAATACTTTAAGACACATCACACTTTTTGACGATGTTTGACGATATGCCCTGAGATGACGAGGATGATAGATGATTGGTACATATCGAAACAGGCAATATATATATGCATATATATGTATATGTGTGTGTATCTATGGTGACATCATTCACACTAATACTGTAGTTACATGTCATGCGGTTTATCATTACACGTACATATATTGTCATTATTTTTTGTTATTGTGTCCCCCCGCCGCTCGCCAAGCCGTACGCCAAGCCGCCAACGCCCATCAGTAGCCAATGTGCTGCCTTATTGATCAGTAAGCGGGCCGGACAAGTATATGACTTACAGTGGGATTACTTATTAGAGCAATCTTTGCAACAATCGACGAGTGTCTATCTTATAACATGCGCCATTTTGCCTTGTATTTTACTAAAACCCCGTGCAATGACGGCTGTAGTCTGTGGGGAGCAAAATTCGGGGGTGGCGGTCTGGAAGAGGTACAGGTTGGTTTGGTGGGACAGAGGTGCACTGGATGACTGGGTGGCTGCTGGCGCCGGGGGGGGGGGGGGGGGGGGGGGGAGTGGCAATAATAATAAGGATAAGGGGCGTTACACTCACGCACAGGCGGACCCGGCGGCGACATGCCCGCCCTCGCGGCCGCGGGGTCGCTAGCTGGGGGATTCCAAGAAGGAATATGCTCGTCGCGCGGAAAATGAGCTAGGCGTCGGTCACGCAGCCCTCGGAGGCGGAGGACACGTTCTTGATGAACTTGTAGAGCGTGCCCGAGGTGGCCTGGCAGGAGTGGCGCGGTCGAGCGTTAGCCACACATCCTTACACAAAAAACAGAGCGTGACCACCCAGCACGTGTATAATTAGCACCGGCTGGGGGGGGGGGGGGGGGGGCATGTGTATTGTAATTTCCTGTAGATACACAACCGGGGTATCAGGGTGGCTCTAATACCACACCGCAATAAACACAGACCTGCCGCTGCTGTATCATTTAGCGGCAACGTATCGAGAACCCAGGTAGGTGCATGCATAATTCAAATGTCAGGCGCAAGAAACACATATCAAGCATGGCATACGTAACATCAAGGGGCAGTGGAAGCATATATAGGAAAGGCTGCACGGGTTATAGGGTCGCTATGCCACTTGCAGCTGACAATTCTGCCAAGCTGATGCCTGGTATGTTATCCACAGGCTTAATATCTATGTATGGTATTGAAAAAGTTTGTAAACATCGCACAAACCTTCTTTCTCACGCACACACACACACGTACACGCGCGCGCATTTGGAGACAGTAGAGTCAATGGCCTGCGGTACACGGCCGGCAGCATGCATAGGGCCATGTCCATGATCCCAGTGGGGACGACAGGGCGCACCTTGAGGGGCAGCGGCTGGAACTCCGCCCGCCGGCGCTCAAACTCGGCCTCGTCCACGTTGAGGGCATCCATGCGCTTGGTCTCCGCGTCGATGCGGATGACGTCGCCGTCGCGCACCTGGAGCGAGTGGGCGGGCGTGCGGGCGGGCGGGCGGGCGGGGGTCAGCTGCGGCAGGACGGAAGGCGCGGCACATTCCGGCACTAAAGGCAAATCGCAAATGTGCGCACTGTACAGATGTATAGCCAAAAATGCCCAGATGTAAGGGCATGTGAAAGCCCAGATGTAAGCTCAAATGCCCACAATGGGAACCATCGGCTGCATTGAAAGACTCTGTTTGCAGATCGATTTGGGTGTCTATGTAAACTAACGACGCACGAATAAACACGCGTAATACATAAAGCGAATCAGATAGATAAGGATCGGGTCATGGCGTCGTTATTCAGGGGTCTACTCGTGACATGCATCAACCGACATGAGCCCCCAGCCGGCTAATTGGACGTGACGCTGTGGTATGGCGGCGATGTAGAGCACTCATGTAGGCCAATCGGACGTGATGCTGTAGAGTATGTCGGGACCTCTTGGTTGGCAGAATGCATGCAGGGGGAGGCGGGCGCCGCACCAGGCCAATGGGGCCGCCAACTTGGGCCTCAGGCGCCACATGCCCGACCACAAACCCGTGGGAGCCGCCGGAGAAGCGGCCATCCGTCAGCAGGGCGCAGTCCTGCCGGCACGCAAGTAGGGAGTTAAGGGGTTAGAGTGCTTTTGGGAGGGGGGGGGGGGGGGGGGGGGGGGCAGAAACGGTGCAGGCGGGCATGCCTTCCCCCGGGGGGGTGGGCGCACCTTGCCGAGCCCGGCGCCCATGATGGCGCTCGTGGGCGTGAGCATCTCCGGCATGCCAGGGCCGCCCTTCGGCCCCTCGTAGCGGATGACGATGACGGTACCTGGCAGCGAAGGGGGAAGACAACGCGGGCGCTGCATTCAGACCCTTGCTACTGCTGCCACCTGGCGGCCTTCAATCTGCGCTGCCAGCCAGCAATGCGGATTCCGGCTGCACTAGGCGCCTCCAAAACATGTAAATAGAATATGTATTCATACATATGTAAACAAATACATACGATGTATGTACTATATGTATTGTAATCATAAAATAACATAGTAGTAATGTATTTTATTATATATCTAATATAACTCATGTACAAATATATCATATTGGTAGTTACTTTACATCAGATTATTACAAATAAATGTACTTGCACTATACTATACAAGTACATACTGTATGATTACCATTACTTAATATATTTACCACTAATAGTACATTACTACTGTATTATATCAGCATGTGAGAATATTGTATTATATAACCTCATTTTGGAAACCCGTCCTCGAGCGACGACGGTGGTCGGACAATAGGCTGCAGGCCGTAGCACAGCAAGACGCAGCAAGATGCTGTCCCGCCGCACCTGGCATCGTAACGGTCCGGAGCAGTCAGCACAGAGAGCATTTTGGACACAAGTGTTAACCGACTTTGTTGGGAATCTTCGCACTGTTGTCATTGGTATAACTGAATATAAGGTAGCGACCAGTTATCATTGTGTTGGGGGCAAACGTGCCGATCCGCGACTAGGCTATGAGCTGAAATGGCCAGAATATATCTAGCAATCTCGCAGAGAGGACGAGACAGGCGGAGGACAGGGCGAGAAGGGAGGAGCGTTGGTGGTGGTGGGGAGGAGGGGGAGGGGGGTGGAGCTGCACCCTTGAAGCTGGGGGGGTCCTTCTCGAGGGCCGCCAGCATGTCCTCCTCGCTGTCAAAGCAGCGAGCCACGCCCTGCGGCAGCAGACGGCCAGCCAGCCACGCCCCGCGTCAGGGATGCTGTCCGCCAGGAGACAGGCCAACATACAACCACGCATCCAACATACGGCATCCAGCTACATTAACACATACGATATCGGTTTGTGTGTGTGTTTGTGTGTATGCACTTGTTTATGATCCGACCACCCCTACCATCAACAATCTTTTCAGCATTGTGGTAGGCGGATTCTCTACGGAATACCAGCATTAAGTAGGAGACAACCCTGCCTGTCAGAGAATCAAATGTAGACGAAATCATGGTGGAGCAACAGCGGAGATTCTTGTAGGTTGCACGCAAGCCCGGTGAGAGGCATATGCAAAGGGCTATTATATATATTATTACAGGGCTACTATATTCTTATTGTTCGTAATCCAGGCACTGCTCACCATATGCCGCAAACGAAGCACAGCCGTCACCGCATGAAATCAGTCTCGGCAGGCCGCTGTTATGCGCCGACAGATTAAGCGGCGACGGCTGTTCAGGGGTCAAGGGAAACTATGCCGCTGAACAAGGTGTATTCCCTGTCCGTTCGGTCGAGCGGTGGTCTCTTGTGCGATAGGTCCCGGGTTCGGTTCCTGGTTCTCCCAATATCCCCCCGGTGGGTGCCGGGTTTACCTGGTTGATGCATTAGCCCTTTGGGGTTCGAATGAGGCACTGAATGGCTATGCCAGATCTACGACTGCAGTTGGCGCAAGACGTCAAGTGCTGGGGCGGCTTGGGCCAAGGACCCGGGGCGAGCTTTACTTTTACTTTTTTACGTCGGTAAACAGTCAAACCACCAGAAACCTTGAGGTTAACTCCTGCGACGCCCCACTCCCAATCAACCACATGCCCGCAGCCCAAGAGTCCGGCTTGGTCGCAGCAGACGGGGCGCACCTCAAAGACGAGGCCCTCCTTGCCGGTGATCTTGGCGACCGAGCCCTCGGGCGCGAGGTTGCCGTACAGGATCTGGATGTGGCCGTCGGGCTTGATGGGCGTCTCGAGCGGCATGATCACCTGGTGCGGCGGAGGTGGCACCAGGTCCGCAGTCAGCGCGGCAAGCCGGTGGGGGGTGGGGGGGGGGGGGGGGGGGGCGGGGGTGCTTGGGCCGCTCTGGGGTCGCGCTGCAGGACCCCCAACCGAAGGGGGGGGGGGGGGGGGGGAGGGGTATAGGCGCGCCTGCTGGCCCTCGCTCAGGTCCGGACAGCCCGCCAGGTTCTCCGCCATCGTTTTACCCGTCACAGTCATGCAGGAGCCGTCGATGAAGCCCTTCTGCATGAGGTACTTGAGCACCGCGGGAGTGCCGCCCACCTGCGCGCCACCACCACATGGTAAGCCCGCAGGTGAGCCCGTTGCCCCGAAACCCTTCAACCAAAACCTTGACCCCCCACCCCCCCCCCCCCCACGGCTTCTTCCCCCGTCCCGGCCCCTCCGCCCCAAAGACAAACCACTACCATCACCAGCGATGCAGCATGCGGACGGGGACAGGCGCCGTAGCAGCCAGTGCGGCATGCAGCCTCACCTTGTGCAGATCCTCCATGACGTACTTGCCGGAGGGCTTCAGGTCCGCGATGAAAGGCACACGGTTGGAGACCTGTGGCGGTGTGGGGAGGGGGGGTGAGAATGGGGGTGAGGATTTAGAAGGCATGGCCTGAGACACTGTCAGCGAGGTCAACAGGGGGGGGGGGGGGGGGCACCTTTTGGAAGTCGTCGATGCTGAGCGGCACGTTGCAGGCCCTGGCCATAGCCAGCAGGTGCAGCACCGCGTTGGTGGAGCCGCCGGTGGCCATGATGAGCACCATCGCGTTCTCAAACGCAGCACGCGTCTGATGCAACGGGGGGAGGAGAAAAGGGGGGGGGGGGGGGAAGCAGAACGATCACCCACTCAGTCGCTCATTTGCCATCCATCCAGGCAGCGCCGCCACAGGACATGGCGCTGTCTCAGGACGTGGGGTAGTCAAAGGGAGGGGGGGGGGGGGGGCACCATGATGTCGCGCGGCTTGAGGTCCATCTTCATGAGGTTGAGCAGTGCCGCGCCCGCCATGCGGCACTCGTCGCGCTTCAGGGGGTCCTCCGCCGGGATGGAGGAGGAGTACGGCAACGTCATGCCCATCGCCTGGGCCCGCGGAATAGGGGGTCACAACGGGGCAAAGGAGGGACCGCAGGGGGGGAAAGGGGGGGTCAATGGATGCCAGGGTCTGCTGATGCTATGCGCATGTTGGCTCATGTCGTCACACGGCGCCCTTGTGCGACAGGAGGTTACCGTTACATGGCTGTGCTGGGGTGTTCAGGCATATATACAAAAATAAGCATACATACATGCTCAGGGATACTACAGCACCGGTGATGGCCATCGCACTGTGTCATCAGCGCCGCACTTTGGGTTTGCTGTGTGAATCTGGTTGTGTGTGACCCCCTCCTTACATTGCCGTGAACAGAAAAAAACTCGGTGGATCTTGGGATGTATCAGGGAAAGGGGGAATACCACGAAAATGGCACGGGTGTTCGGACCGGATGCTGCAAAACAAATATGTATTTAGTAGACCCGCGATCCGCAATAAATGGTTCTGTAAGCCGGCCCGCGGTTGATGTCTATGGTTGTACTGTACACTGCAGAGTAGCGGCTACCGCATGCATGCGGGTCGAGACAGGGCGTACCTCAATGGCGGAGGCCATGGTGTTGGCGGTGTACATGCCGCCGCAGGCGCCCGCGCCAGGGCACGAGTTACGAACAATGTCAAAGCGCTCCTTCTCGTCGATCAGCCCCGCGCTGTAGGCGCCTGCGGCCACCAGGGGAGGCGTTTCGGGGGGGGGGGGGGGGGGAATTTCAGATGCGCAACCGCAGGTCTGACAGGTTGGGATGCTGGGGCGGGTCGCCCATGAGGGGTAGAGGGGGGCGCGGAGAGGGGCGCCGCAGAGTGAAATATAGTGGACCAGCAAAGATTACAATGAATGATTGGAGACAGCAACTTGTGACTTCTGTGATCAGTAAACTTCCTTCAGTTTAGGCCTAATGGGTTGGGTTCAGTGGGTCACAGAGGGGGTTACCAAAGCTCTGGAACGCCGAGACGATGTCGAGCGGCTCGCCGTTGGCGGTGGCGACGCCGGGCTTGATGGTCCCGCCGTAGATCATGATGGCGGGGCGGTTGAGGCGCGCCATGGCGATGAGCGTGCCAGGCATGTTCTTGTCGCACCCCGGCAGCGAGATGTTGCCGTCGTACCACTGGGCGCCCATCACCTGCAGCGCGCCCCGTTTGCGGTTATGTACGGAGGGGGCGGTGCTCACGCCATCCCCCGCACGGGGGGCATCGCTTGGAGGAGGGCGCTGATGGGGTCATCCAACTGGGGAAGGGGGCGCACGGTCTCGATGCTGTCCGCAATGATCTCGCGCGACTGCAGCGAGTAGCTCATGCCGTCGGTGCCCATGGAGATGCCGTCCGAGACGCCAATGGTGTTGAAGCGGTACGCCACCATGCCCGCATCCTGCACGCCCATCTTCACGTCCTGCGGGGATTGCATTGGCGGTGGTGCCGGTGGCGCGCGGGCATGGTGAGCTGGTGTAAGGATCAGGTGGATTTAAGTGCGAGACGTGGCTCTAGCCGGGGCTTTTTGGTTTATTTTGATGAGGGAATCTGTACATACTGGAGATGTCCACTGCTCTGGCTACAATTCTCAGTAGTTCTGAGTTGTTAAACATGGGTAAGACCTGGGAGGTATTGATAATTTTACAGGTGGGGAGGCGAAAGAGGAGGGGGGGAAGGGGGGGTCCACGCACCAGCGCGAGGTCCATGAGGTGCATGTTGCAGGGGTTGCCCTCGTACCACACAGAGGAGATGCCAATCTGCGCGCGACGACAGCAGCCGGCCAGCGTAAACCAGGGTGTAAGTCAAAGCCCAGGGGGAGAGGGGGGAGGCGCGCCCAGCCCTGGCGTCCCATGTCACCTCGAGCCCGGAATTGGATGCGGCATGGCTGTGTGTGCCCGCTTCTCGGGTACGATACGAACCCCCCTCCCCCCACCAGGTCCTCGACTCCCGGCCACTCACCTGCGGCTTGTTCATGTCCGCCTCCGTCAGGCCAGTCGCGTACAGCATCGCCTGCGACGCGCCCTGCGACTTTGGCTGCGTGATGCGGGAGCTGAACTTGTTAAGGCCCGCTGTGGAGGCGGGGGCGTCGGTGGGCGACTCGGGCGCAGCGGTGGCGCGGACGGCCAGGCGAGCGGGAGAGCGCGCGGCGTGGCGACGGCCGCCGACAAAGCGGAGTGGCGCCGCGCCCGTTGCCGCCGCCGACGCGGCCGCGGTCATCGCTGGTGCCATCGCACACAATTCCCGGAGTAAGTCAAGGGAATATGTCGCGGGAGGATCGGCGCTGATTCAGAATAGGGAGTCTCTTGGTGCCGGCACGGGTTGTGGGTGGCGGAGCTGAAGTGAGACGCAGATGAAGCGCGATGTGGCGATGGCGGAGCTCCGGAGCGGCGCTTTATTTGCCGTCTCGCAACAGCACGGGAAGGGCGCCGCCGCCATCAATACAGCCTGAAAGCGCTCCGAAAGGCTGCATGGCGAGCTGACCTGGCAGTTCTCCGGGAATCTCGTGATACTGCAAAACCATACGAATATATTGTTGCATCCGTATTGGAAATAAGATACGAAATCATACGATGGTACGACGGACGTGCTCCGCCCCGTCTCGACGAGTAGGGTTTCGAGACCCCGTTAGTCAGCACCGCCCCACCGCGTTACCAGCTGTTTCGCCTCCCTCGTCCCGTTTCTGCTGCGCCGGGCGTCGCTGTGCCATCGCCGCATCGCGAGGCGAGCACGGTCGCCGCACCGTGGGACCGTGTAGGGAGGTCGAGGCATTCCACGGAAGCCCAGCCAACTATCCCTAAATGCGAATACAGCCTTCGGTGCAAGTGCCGTGCCCCTCTCCAGTTGGGCTCAAGGGGGCGGGGGAGCTGTGCCGGCTTCTGCACGAGTTGTCGAGGGAGCCAGGCGTGTCTGTATTGGAAATGCAACGCGCTGCTTCGTGAAATTGGTCTTGCTATCTTGCCGAATGGCGCGGATTTTCTGAGGGATGTGGGAAGGGTTGCGTCATTCCGCAGTAGGCACGCGTACAGATGACGAGCGGGCAAGTCGACCCATTCTTGGCACATATGCATAATATATTCAGCTTTGGCCATAATGAAGCTTGGCAGCGTGCATTATTACATTGAGCGAGCGTGCTGGGCCAACTCGCGCGCCTGCTGCTCCTGGGGCTTGTAGTTCTTACTCGTACAGCCTAGTCTACCGCCGAGCTTTTTATTCGTGATGCATCCCGAATGTGGGGCCGCGCTCTCGCGGATTCACTGCATCCAGAGGTGTTTTGCGTTGCCTGCTGGTGCCGCGTCTTGGCGAACGCGCTTGTCGACTCAATAATCGATCCAGCCTAAGCAAATTGCTCGGCGCCTTCCGAGTCGACGCTCGGGGAGGAAGTAACTTGTGCTGCGAGTGTTCAAGTTAGCGCAAAAGCGGCAGCGAGATCCTGCGCCCGCCGAGTGACCGCCGGGGTCAGCTGAGCGGGGTGCGGGTAGCTCGTGCGCTGCCCCCCTGCCGCCAGTAGGCTGACCGGCTGCGCGCGACCCCGGGGTGGGCTTTCGGCTCCTGCAGCTCGCGATTGCCGCCGTAGTACCCGGAGTCGTTGTGCTTGTCCGCGGTAGCTACCGGCCTCCTGGAAGGTGGGGTGCCGCAGAGGCCGCCAGGGAGGCAGGGAAGGAGAGAGTGAGAGCGCGGGCTTCAGGGCCCTGGCGCCAAGCTACAGGTACCGTCCCGGGATCGCAGGTCGCAAAAATAATAATGAACTGTTTTTCATCATTTCCACAGAGAGTTTAATCTATATTCGTGACGCATTCTGGTATACTTCCAAAAACACAATCACCCCTTCTTTGCGACGGTGTCACATATCAGTGTGCACAGTGAACCCAAAGCGCGGATACAGTAGCGTGTGGTGTGGTGAGTGTGTCGGGGTCACTCACTCCCCTGGCCGCCGGGCCGCCCGGGAGGCCGTGCAAGGGGGCGCACCTGCTGCTGGGGCTAGGCTGGCTGTGGAGCAGCGACGTGAAGCTGGATGGCGCGCGCCGCTGCGCCCGCGGCACCTGCGCTCATGGGCAGCAACCGTGAGTCAAACGGCCAAGCACCCAGAGACGTGATGGGAGTCGTGACAGGAAATTAAGGAACAAGCCGCAACATATACACATCCACGCCCACATCCACACACCATGCCATGCCATGTATTGAGAGGTCAAGGTAGGGAGTGAAACACTATGTACACAGATAAGCTCTTCAAATAAAATAAATCAAAATTAGGGTATTTATCCCAGTGCGTCAGTGCGCAGGGAATCCGCATCTGCCCATGTGGCCCATCGTACGTGATGAATGCTTTGATAGGACGGGCGTAACTCGGACCGGCAGACTGATCAGCACTGAAGGAAGCATACGTTAAACAGAGGGCGCTAGCCCAGACAGACTACACGCGCAGACGCACACGTAGCAGCAGCAGGTAGACAGGCATGAGCAGCACAAGGGCTGGCAGACAACTAGGATGCAAGGGACTCCTTGTTGGGGGGGGGGGGGAGGGGGGGGGCACTAACCGCGCCACTGTTGTACCGCGCTACGCCGCTCTCCCTGGCATGGCTCTGTCGTCACCGCACGGCCCGCACAGCACAGCCTCAGCTGGCCGCCGAGCGATTGCCGGCACGGCAACATGGGAGCAGGGGTGGGCGGAATGGGCCCACCTGCTGCGCAGTCGCCGCCGCGACCGCCGCCAGCCCCGCCCTACCGTGGCCTACGCCATCATAGGAGGATCCGGGCACCCTGCGGGGTGGAAGCAAAAGGGGGATTGGTAGGCAGCAGCGGATACGGAGCTGCTGGAATGAGGTGGAAGAAGGTGGTGGAAGAAGACGAGGGGGGGAGAGGGGGAAGAGGGGGCCACTCACGGGGAGCCTGTGGGCAGCGGACGCCATCCCCGGCTGCTGCTCACTCCCATCTGCGGGCTGCATCAGGTCGGCGCGCGCGGGCAGGCGGGGCTCAGTTGGATGGAGGTATTGATAGTGAGTGCCATGTGCGAGGCCCCGCGCGTAAGGGCAACCGCGGATACGGCAATCGCAGGCCCAATCACCCCCGCCCGGCAGCCACCCCGGACCTGTAACACCATGCAACACTAGCTACAATTATTGTGTCCACGTTTGCACTTCCGCATGGGGCCGCATGTCCAGCGGTATGCGGCTTACATTAACAGCATGGCATGTGTGATGAGAAGGCGGGCCTCCCCCCCCGGGGAGGGGGGGGGGGGGGGGGAGGGGGGGAGTGGCTGTGTCCTTTGCTGATGGGCTGAGATGGGATGGGGTGGGATGGGATGAGGTGGGGTGAAGGTGGTGAGAGGGCACCGACCTGGCACAGCGCTGCGCCTGCACGACCTCCGAGCCGCCCCTCCTAACGCTATCCTGCCTGAGGGCCTCCTGCAGGTGCGCGCCAGCCACTTGGTCTGGTAAGGCTGCGGAGGAAGCTTTGGGAGGGGAGATTGGGAGCTCGCAAGCAAGGAGGGAGGGATGGGGCGCACGCCTGCTACAACAAATTTAAAAGTGGAGAATAAACTTGCTAGAACTAAGAAATGAAGAACATATCGAATGTAATATCAAAATTTCACAACAGTCATTGTTTGAATTCATTTTCACATTTGATATATATGCATATATTAAGAAGTAAGTATACGAAAAGAGAGATTTGATGGCTTTTTTCCTCCTCTCATATCATAAAAGAGCTAGGGTGGGTGGGGGGGGGGGGGGGGGGGGGGGTCTTGCCTGCTGCTTTGGCACGGAGCGACTTCGCGGCATCGCCCGCACGCTGTTGGTCATGTAGTAGTGGTGCCCCAGGCGCCCGTGCCCGTTGTCCATCACCCAGGGGGACGGCGGGTGCTGCGGCCTGCGGGGGCATGGGCGGGGGCATCATGTCATTGGGGGGCGCGGGTCGCCAAAAATGATGAATTGCCGCGCCGGAAACTCCGCGCGATATCTGTGTGGTGTGATCCTGACAGACATCAAGATAGCCAGTGTGTTTCGTTCTTTGCGAGGGGATCAGAAACATCAAGACGTAGCTAACCATGACCGAGGATGTGGTGACCGACCAGGACAGTGAGCCCTCCTATGCAGACCAGCGCGAATCCAGCGCCTCCTGCCCCTCCCCCCTCCCCCCTTTCTCCTACGTAGTCAAGTGTGGAAGCAGGGATGTTTGGACAGGATGCCACGCGCACCTGCGGGGCAGGCGGTCAAACGCGTCGCTGCCGAGCTCCACCGGGTGCACAAAGCTGCCCCCAAAGATGCTCTTCTCCATCCCGGCACGCCCCACCGACTTGCTGCGCGCCGCGGATTGCGGCCGCAGCGGGGCGCCGCAGCGCGCTGACCCCGGGCGTGTTGCCTCCTGTTGGGCGAACCGCACGTGGAACGTCTCCTGGTGTGACACGCTACGCGATGGTGCGGCAAAGAGAGGGAGTATATAAGTACGATTGCGCGCAGGCAGGCAGTGCATGGTTACGTGTGCATTGCCGTGCTGTTGTTGTTGAAAGTGGAACTATGTAACTACAGGTGCCGGCGCACCTATAACATCACAAAATATAAGTCTTCTACCCATAGGATTTTTGGTATATATTTGACCTATGAGACGTAGGGGGATTCTTTTTGCCGTGTTTGTATTGCCGCGCCAGTACCCGTAGGTATAGTCTCCCCCTTCAGCATGCAGGCAGCCCTAGCCCTCAGAGGTGATACAGCAATTGTGTCAGCAGTACAGCGGAATGGGCTGCAAGGGCGACGGGAGCTGTGCAACGCGCCCCTCAGCCTGCTGGAGGCGGCACTCTTCGGCCTATAGGAGGAGCAGGCACAATCCGCCAAGGTGGGTCATGCACAGCTGGCGGCGTGGCGTGGGCTCGGGATGGTATGAGATGGATGGGATTGGGCTGAAACGCCATGGCGCACCTCCTTGCAGGTAAACCCCGGTCACTGATCGAGCGGCTTGTCCCCAGGCTAGACTGCGCGCGGTCTGGTGTCGGCGGCCTGGTCTTAAAGGACCGCTCCCACTCTGCGGGGGTAGGACAGGACAGGTCATTCGGCGTGTAAGGGGCTGTGCGCTGGCCGCCACCGCTGCTGCTATGAGCACTGCGTGGATGGATGCTGTCAGTCCGTCGGGTCCGCAGAAGGGCGCAAGCGCAGAAGTGCTCCCACCTGCACGCGCCGCACGCTCCGTGGCCCGGGCAGCCCGCTCGCGGCGGTCAGCCTCCTCTTGCGGGCTCGCCGATACCCTGGTGGGCGTCGCCCCAAACAGGAAAAGCTCTACCTGCGGGCAAAGCGACGGCCTGTCAGCCCCTGGGCGTTCGCCCCTGCCTAGCCAGCGGCCTGTCGTTTCCTTGCCAGCCCCGCCCCCCGGTCCCCGGGACCCCAAGGCGCCCGGCCCGCACGAAGTACTCTGCCTGCGCGTCTGCCCCACCTGCTCGTTCCCAGCCTCACGCACGTGGCGCGCGTTGAACGGGTCGTTGGGCAGCGCAACGCCACCGCCCTCGGCCGCCATTCAGCGACGCGTCTCGGTGGAGCGCATGTCGTACTCCACTTCCCGCCGTCGCTCGCAGCAGCGCTCCGCTACGGAACCAGCGCCGCCACGGCGGCCCGTTGCCCTGTTGAGCGGCAGCTCAGCGCCGCTACCAGACTGCTGGAGCCGCTGTGGGGCGCCGTCTGCTGGCGTTGGCTAGCTAGCTCGCGAACCGCCGCGCCGCCCGGAGCGCTGATGCTCCTGTCCCGGTTCCGGCGCCCACCAGGTAATCCTTACCCGTACTCGTAGTCGCTATCTGTACACTGTATTGTACCCGGGTACCTTGACTCGCACAGGCTGTCATCACCCGCCCGGTGCGCACCGACTAATAGCGCTACTTGGTTTATGTGTTATCGTTATTGGTATTAATCCTGATAATCCGCGCGGGTAATCTTCTGTGAAATCCTCAATATACCGTCAAAATGATAAAGTGATATTCGTCAAATTAATATCACTCCCGGTATGTACCGGGTACACTGCATTTTATACCGTGAGACTTTCATAGTACGTCGGACAGATGATATTTCAGCTACAACTCCAGAGTCCCGGATGGTATGTAAATGACCGTGAAAGCAAGGTGAGAATACCAGTATCATTTTCCGATTAATAATATTGCACACACAATGCCACTCGTGCGGGGTCGGACGAGGACCCTGCTTTCCACCCGTCCAGCCCAGGCTCTCGCGGCGGAATCGGCGCCCAAATGGCAACCGACATTCAGTTCAAGCAGCAGAAGAAACTCGGCGGTGTAATAGTCGCTTGTGTCGACCGGGGCCGGTATAGCCACGCCTCACTGCGCCATACATCTGCCGCCAGGGCGTCTTCGAGTCACTCCCCCTTCCGCTGGATCCCCTACCCCCCTTCGGCGCTTTTATCGGAGATGGCGAGCCAGTTCGCTCCCTGCCGGGAGTGAAACACGACGGCGGGCTGCAATTGCGCCAAACACTATACCGCCATAGCTAAGGCAATGTAGGTTTGGAACGGCCCGGAGCCCCTGAAGCGACGGATGGAGGACCTTCTAAGCGTGATCTATACTTGGGGGAGGCGTGTGTGTGTGTGTGGGGGGGTGGGGGGGGGGGGGGGGGGGGGGAGGGGGGGGTCACCTAGCTGTGGCTCATCCCGATAAGGGTGCCAAAAAAACGGCGGCCCCGTTCTGTCGGCCCATTAGAAGCCTACACAGCGCGCTGAATTACTCACATGGCCCTATGGGAGTTGATCATCGGGGGCGTGATGGAAGCTGTGTGAAAGCATGGGCCTCTGTGCCCGGAGCCGCACGCCTCCTCTTGCTTCACCTTCCAGACATGGGCTGACCCTCCATCAGAGTCGATGGGCAGTCAACCAAAAGAGACTGGGGTTTGTTGGTCGAAGACAACCCCTAAAATCCATCAAGACCAACCGGCCAGGACTGCTCACCTGCACCAGCCTGCACTGTACTCGTTACATTAATTGAGAATCAATTAATATTACACCCCTCCACATAAGTCCGGGTTTTGCATTTTCGATCGCAAAGCGCATGCATGGGCGAGGATAACGCCGGCTGCGTGTGCATACATGCCAACTACAGTGGGAATAGTTCGGGCAAACGCCTATTGTGCGCTTTATACCCACCCGCGCGACAACACGACCATTTGTGGGCGCCCTTGAAAAAACGCGAAATCATTGCATGATGCGTTGGCGCTAGAAAATTGTGGGTTGCGCCAACCGTCCAAACCTATGGACATAGCGGCACTCGTCGCACCAAACTCGGTGAATGCGGCCCTTGGCATAAGTTGCACACACCGTGCGTGTAGGCCACTGAAAGCATGTCGCTATAGGCACGACGTGACACCCCAACGACAAGTTGGCCACTGTGGGGGGCAGTTTTGGGGTGAAAATGCTGCTGTTTCTGTGGCGAACGCACGTAGGAGAGGCGTTCGATGGCCCCCTTGGCGTAGGGCAATGCTCTACTATGGGGGCGCGTGGTGGAATGCCAGTTGCACCGTTTCGTGGGCGGGGTGGCGCGGTAGGGGCGTGGACTTTAATTAATATGAAATTCCTTGAAAAATGCTGTGGAAAATGGCATTTTGGCTGGTAGGTTTGTGTATCGCTAGGAGGCGGCACATGCCAAGTGTTGGTGGTCCGTGGTCATCCACACACATAACGCTCTCGCGCAACCGAGTATGGGGCTTAGACACGCACTTGGCGCAAAGCCACGCGCCCGACATGGGTGGGCACATGAGGCAGTGAGGGGCAACTTGGATGATCATCTTTGGGGATTTTTTCCCGGGGCCCCAAAAATCGATTTTTGATATTTGAAGACTGATTTTGACGCAGATTTGAACGAGGAATTGCGTGGTATTTTTAAAAAGTTTTTCTGAGCAAACCCTGAGAAGTTATAGCGTTTTAAAGCCGAGGGGGTGTTGCTGAGCGTGGCCAACACTGATGCCATGTCAGTATCGCAACGCGACATGTACTAGCAGCCACCCACACGGCTGCACCCCAACCAAATGCACCCGAGCCCCTCACCAATGTGTTTCCTCACGCGTTCATGGCCATCCCGCCGTGTGGTTGTCTATTCACGCGCGTCGGCGTGTGCGCGATACCGACCCTGGTTTTGGTGCAGTTGCAGGCGACGCCCATCCACGCACCAAGTGCAGCGTGACACCCTAGTCAAAGGTCTTTAAGCTTCGGTTTGAGCCACTCGTTATGCAGGTCTTATAAAACCCTCTGAGATTCCAGGGTTTCATCTAATATAACCTACGTTCAGGTACCCTAGACTTCTGAAGTCTTGAGACTGCCGAAAAGGGACCCCAAACTTATGTGGAGGGGTGTGCTTGCCATATGTCATTCGGCCATATACGGCCGACGCGGCATGTTTGAATCATCCCAATGTTCCTACTGGCTGCATATGCCTATGGCGCATCCGCATGCGAGCCACGGGCTCGAAAGGGCTCAATGTCCCAGGACGCCTTCTTGCGACCTCGTCGAGCGCGCTTGGTGCGGCGTACACCCCTCCACATAAGTCCGGGTTTTGCATTTTCGATCGCAAAGCGCATGCATGGGCGAGGATAACGCCGGCTGCGTGTGCATACATGCCAACTACAGTGGGAATAGTTCGGGCAAACGCCTATTGTGCGCTTTATACCCACCCGCGCGACAACACGACCATTTGTGGGCGCCCTTGAAAAAACGCGAAATCATTGCATGATGCGTTGGCGCTAGAAAATTGTGGGTTGCGCCAACCGTCCAAACCTATGGACATAGCGGCACTCGTCGCACCAAACTCGGTGAATGCGGCCCTTGGCATAAGTTGCACACACCGTGCGTGTAGGCCACTGAAAGCATGTCGCTATAGGCACGACGTGACACCCCAACGACAAGTTGGCCACTGTGGGGGGCAGTTTTGGGGTGAAAATGCTGCTGTTTCTGTGGCGAACGCACGTAGGAGAGGCGTTCGATGGCCCCCTTGGCGTAGGGCAATGCTCTACTATGGGGGCGCGTGGTGGAATGCCAGTTGCACCGTTTCGTGGGCGGGGTGGCGCGGTAGGGGCGTGGACTTTAATTAATATGAAATTCCTTGAAAAATGCTGAGGAAAATGGCATTTTGGCTGGTAGGTTTGTGTATCGCTAGGAGGCGGCACATGCCAAGTGTTGGTGGTCCGTGGTCATCCACACACATAACGCTCTCGCGCAACCGAGTATGGGGCTTAGACACGCACTTGGCGCAAAGCCACGCGCCCGACATGGGTGGGCACATCAGGCAGTGAGGGGCAACTTGGATGATCATCTTTGGGGATTTTTTCCCGGGGCCCCAAAAATCGATTTTTGATATTTGAAGACTGATTTTGACGCAGATTTGAACGAGGAATTGCGTGGTATTTTTAAAAAGTTTTTCTGAGCAAACCCTGAGAAGTTATAGCGTTTTAAAGCCGAGGGGGTGTTGCTGAGCGTGGCCAACACTGATGCCATGTCAGTATCGCAACGCGACATGTACTAGCAGCCACCCACACGGCTGCACCCCAACCAAATGCACCCGAGCCCCTCACCAATGTGTTTCCTCACGCGTTCATGGCCATCCCGCCGTGTGGTTGTCTATTCACGCGCGTCGGCGTGTGCGCGATACCGACCCTGGTTTTGGTGCAGTTGCAGGCGACGCCCATCCACGCACCAAGTGCAGCGTGACACCCTAGTCAAAGGTCTTTAAGCTTCGGTTTGAGCCACTCGTTATGCAGGTCTTATAAAACCCTCTGAGATTCCAGGGTTTCATCTAATATAACCTACGTTCAGGTACCCTAGACTTCTGAAGTCTTGAGACTGCCGAAAAGGGACCCCAAACTTATGTGGAGGGGTGTAGGTTGTAACATAAGTTGCCAACTATTGGGCTTGTCAGAACTTTTTGACGGGGGTATGGTTGCATATGTTACACAGTACCAGGTATAGATAGAGTTTCAGAAACACACACTCAGGTTGAGCTCCCCTGAAAAGCGACTACCATTCCTGGAATGCGAAAATGGAATACGCAAGCTCTTCAATTCCCATCCCTGTCATGGTGGCGCCATTCCTTCTCGGTGTAAAGCCCATTTCCATCAGCATGGTTTCGGAGCCGCTCGTCAAGAGTATAGGACTTCCCAAAGACTACTCTGGAATTGCAAAACATGTATGGGTCTTTCTGCCTTTCTTCTGTTATAAATCCGGCCTCGTTTCGCAGCTTTCCGGAATTGCAATTTCCTACTCGTACGGTAGTCTACAGCATTTGATTAGTTAGCTCTAGCTATTTCTGCTACGAAGTACCCCTTCCGTTCTAGCTTATTCCAACATGCGCTTCACTATTTTTCTTGGAGCACACAGCCATATAAACCAGACGAGAGTACACTTTCACGACTTTAGCATCCTCTCATGTCTCTGTAGCTACCATGATTAAGTAGTCAACGTAGACTGCTACAAGACTGCTACGGGAATGATATATATTATATTTATATATTGTAAAACAGCGCAAGTAATCCCAGGGTATACATAGGATCTCTCGTATCCCAACGGGATACACAAGTTTCTATTGGCATGCCTACTCATGCCACAGTAGACCGCCCCCAGTGCAAGTACGGCTGGCTATCCCCCGCCAGCTACTTATCAATCAACGAAGTGGTTCTGCCCTCTACCCTGTGCGGATATCAGTAAATTAGAGCCATGCATTCCTTGGTGTTATCAGTGCACGCTGTGCTGTACACATGGTCTAATATCGTGACCTTGCAGGGTGGGCTCTCCTTTGCACCGTTTCCGACCGAGTACACGCCTCTTAGGTACCCAAAGTCACGATGAAGCAGCCTCCCATGCTGGCCCAAGGGTACCGTGGTAGGCCCTAGTAAGCTAGACTTGGATCCTGTAAGTAGCAGTCATAGCCAGTGTTGTCCCCGTTCTCTGCTGCAGGTTCTTCCATATGCAGCCTAACAATATCTGAAATTGCAGGCTGAGGCGGCAGCATTTCGAGCATAGATCCCCAATATGCAGGATCTTAAGGTAATAGCGCCCAGGATGCCCCCCCCACCCCCTGCCCCCTGACTTCCAGTAGCCACCTAACATTATGAATGCTCAACAAAAAGTTTGAAGACTGCACAGCGGCTGCCAATGTGACTAGTCTTGGCAACATGCAAACATGTCGTCAATATCAGTGCCATTGTGCTTATAGTAGCACCACTTGCCTGCTGGGGAGTGTTTTACACCTAGTATCGCGGCTTGCCGTAATAAGTCATCGTGGACTATGGATAAGCATCGCGGCAGTTGCTGGACAGGTGACTAGTAAGTGCAGCGCACGTGATTCTGACTTCAGCTTCGCCAAGAAAATAATTGTCATTTCAGCAGGCGGTAACACCCCAGCTACCGAGGGAGCTACTTTGCCTGCCATCCCCTAATGCCGGGAGGGTGAAACACGAAGGGCGCGGCGAAGTGCTGTCCTCAGGCACATGCGCGTGCTCATCCTATTGTCCACACCTCTCCCCATGCGGCTTACACACTGGCATCCATTCTAGTATCCATTCCCACACCGATGCCGTGTCTGATTCTTACGCTGGCTGTGCCAATGCTGCTTCCCCTGGCCGTGCATATGCCCCGGTCGCTACACGCCGCTACCCATGCATGTGTCAATACAAAGAAAGCTGTAAGAGCAATTAACTGGAAATGCGCACGTGCATGCCCATACAATGGCGGGCCTCCACCCCGCCCTGTACCCCCGCTGCCTTATCCTGTGCACAAATGAACGGCCACTTCTTATAAGTATTTCTGCCAGAGGCTAGGCAAGGGTTGCACAGAGAAACGGGAGGGGGGGGGGGGGGGGGGGGGGGGGGGGCTGAGCTCTCCTGCTGAAAGTGCTGGCCGGCCTAGGCCTTCTCCAGCAGGTGGCGCGTCTGCTTGCCCAGCCTCAGCTTGGACCGCATGCGCAGCGAGCCCTCCTCGTGGCAGCTGTGGCGCCAAGTGAGGAAGGGGTCCATGTTGTACACGTCCCACAGCTCTTCCTCGTCCTCCTCATCCAACAGGGCCTTGACTTTGGCGCACAGCAGCTTCCAGCCCTTGTCGCCCACCTCCATGACGGCAGGGTCGCGGATGAGGGGCTTGTCGGCCGAAAGCATGCGCGAGAAGTAGCCGCACATCGGCTTCTCGCCATCATCAGGCATGTCCACGATGCGAGACATGTCGGCCAGGATGGACTCCACCTCCGCCTCGTTGTCGGTCTGCAGCTGCTTCAGCAGCACCAGGCGCACGGTGTTCTCCGCCTCGGTGATGGTGCCCTCAAAGTACATGCGGTCCATGCGGCACAGCAGCCCCACGCCGCGGCCAAGCACGGTGGCCTGCGCCGCGTTGCGGAGGCCCAGGATGATGGGCAGGTTCTCTTCCTGGTAGGGGCCGTGCATGCCGCTGTTGTGGTCCATGAAGCGCAGCACCTGTGGCGATGTGTATGAGGGGGGGTCAGCGGCACGCTCTCCCAGTCCTCCGGCAAGCAGCACGCCAGCCTTCCCATGCCAGCACCAGTTGCGCTGCAACCCCCCAGATTCTAGTATCCACATGTGAATGAGCAGGATATGCCCGACTGCCGTAAGCCAATGCCATCTGTCAAGCCTCCACCCCCACCCAAACCCCTTTCCCCGTACAAAGAAAACCATGGCGCATAGAGCCTGTACCGGTTACTACAGCAGGCGCCAGTGGCAACGGTGAGCTGCAAGGGAAAATACAGAGACAGGGTTGCTGGAGGCTGGCTGTACCTGCGCGCCGCCGATGCCGACGCCGTCGGTGCCGGTGAGCACGGCCTTGGCGATGCTGTCGTCCTTGATCTTGAAGCCGGCGCTGTAGTAGGTCATCAGGCCGCGCTCGTGCGCCAGGTGCACCAGGTCCACCGCCTCTGCGCGGCCCAGCTGCTCCAGCACATTCACAGACGGGTACACGTCGCCGGCGCCGTCAAAGGTGACCTTGTCAAAGCCGCCCATCGCGGCCAGGATCACGCCCGTCTTGCCAATCTCGTACTTGTCGGTGATGATCTTGGGCTGGCCCCCGTTGGCGGCCATCGTCTCGGGGCGGTCGTCGGTGAGGGGCGTGTTGAGCGGGAAAGCAGCGCTCAGGTACTGGCGCGCGCGGTTGCGGCTGGTCTGCGCCGCCATGTGGTGCATGTACTCCAGCATCTGCACCGCGGTCAGGCCCTCCATGACGAGCTTGCACTCCGCGGCGCCGTGGATGAAGGCGCTGGACAGCGACGCGGCGGTGGTGTGCACCACCTTGAGGAAGTCCACGTTGAAGTTGCCGCTGTCCTTGAGGGGGCGGCCCACAAACCAGGTGGTCGGCGCGGCGTTGCCCACGTGCGTGCGGACCTTCATGAAGTCCACAAAGCTGCTCACGCGGTAGCTCTCAATCTGGGAGCGGTCCTCCGCGCTCTTGGGGCGCTCCAGCCACTCCACGTGCACGATGGCGCCCTTCATCCACTCCGTCACCCAGGTGCCGTCCATGCAGTGGCCATCGCCGGGGTCGGTGAGGCTCATGTACGTCTGCGCGTCCTTGCGGAAGCCGATGGTACCGTGGAAGCGGTAGTCGGGGTAGCTGGGGATCACGCCATTCACCACCTTGTGGGGCAGCAGCATACGGCGGGGAGTTGAGTGGAGGTCCAGAACGGGCTTGCAATGAGGTGTGAATAGACCATGGGAGATGTAATCGTGGGGTACATTGGAGGGGGTGAGTAGGGTACTGTTCCTCTAGTCATGACAGAGGAAGGGGGAGACAGTAAGGGTCACGGGCCAGCAGCCAGGCAGGCAAAGGGTTTGCCATGGGCGCGAGAGCACCCTAACAGTTACCAAAGTGGGTGAAGCTGTGCAGGGGCGGCCGACAGACTGGAAAGGGGATGGCACTGGTGGGGGGCAGATAGGACGAGTGCTGCTTGCAGGCGCAGCGGCAGCGAGAGCAGTGAAGGGCTGTTTGTGTTCCCGTGTGTGGAGTATCGACAAGTTCATTGGCAGAGTCTGCTGAGCGGGGATGAAACCTGGAGATCGATGGGGGTGATGATAGGGTTGTTCACGAGAGAAAGCCCCGGGGGGGGGGGGGGGGGGGGGGGGCTCAGCGCCCACACCTGCACGTAGCCAAAGTAGATGGCCAGATATTCGGCGGGCGTGGGCACGCGCTTGATCTTGCGCAGCAGCCCGTTGAGCGCGACGCTGGGCACTGGCTGCCCCTCGAACTCCTCGCCCTCGCAGGTGAGCACGCACTTGCCGGTGGTGGGGAACACGGCGACCTGCGCCAGGCCCGCCTCGCGCTTGTTCACCTTGCCGACCGCGCTGTGCTGAACATCCGCCAGCTGCATGAACACGTCCAGGATCTCCGGGCTCTCGTGAGCATTGTCGAGCTTCTCGGCCGCGCCGCGCAACGTCGAGTAGTGCCACTCCAGGTAGCGGCTACCGGCCAGGCGGCTGATCATCTCGTTCACAAACTCCAGTGTCGTCTCGGTGTCGGTCCCGGCGAACATCGGCAGCTCCGTCTGGCTAGCGAACTCGATGCCGCGGGAGTACTGGTGTTTAACGTGCTTGTTCCACATGCGAGTCACAACATCCCCAAGGTAGAGCTGCGTGGCCTGGCGCAGGTCCACGCGCGAGATGCGGTGGGTGGTCACGGACTGAACCATCGCGGTGGGTCTTACGTCGCTTCCGGGTGGTCGGAGGCTCTCGGCGCCCCTGATGGCCGAGGAATACACGCAGCAAACTTATCTCATCGGCAGTGACGGGAAGCTAGGAATGATGAAGAATTATAAACGGTCTCAAGTTGGGGGCGCGGCGCGGGGGGGTGGGCGGGGGTTCGAGGTATAAGGGCTCCGGGCAATATAGATCGGCCCCGCGGAGATGGCGACAAGATCAAACCCGCTGCATAGGCGGCAAAGGTGGCACCGCTGGAATATATGCGCCGCCGCTACCGCCGAGACCGGCGAGCGGGTGCAGCACCTAGCTCGCTGGGGGAACATCGTTCGATCGATGCAGTGGGGGCCGCTAGTCTCACCTGGGATGCTGAAAGGGCCAAGGTGAGGAGGGCGGAAGATGGTAGCGGCTTGGCAGCCAGGTCTGTTTGGTGTCCGAGATCCGGAGATGCCCGCGGCAGTACAGGCAGGGGTTTACCCTGGTACAGGTACCTGTAGGTCGACGACGTCGATCGACATACCGCCTACCTGTACGGGCATGGAGATAGTTACATGTGCTAGACGCAACGTTCAAGAAATCCACACAGAAATCCAGAAGGAAATCCAGAGTACGGGCATGGAGATACCAAGTTAAGTTAGTAATCGTACGGGCCATTTGTTTTTTTCGCCCCCGGGACAGGACTGGCACCAGTGAAACCCTTGCAGCGTCTCTACGACGGCCGTTTAGGCAGCAATCCAGTTACGGAAAGCCCTGGGTAGGCGACGCTCCGTTATAGTCATCAAGCAAATTGCCGAAGCATTTCGCAAGACTACTTAGGGGCCAGTGACGGAATTTCCAACACTGTTGGATCACCGTCTAAAACACTGCCATCAAAATACCCGGCACTGACCACGAAAGGTCCGCCCTACCCGTTTGGGCGTCGGCCCATTCGAGTAATGCGAGTTGGGGCAAGCCCCAACCCGCGGAGCAAAGCATTTCGGGAGTGCGATACATGTGCAACAAAAAAAGGCAATGTGAGGGAGGGCCCGACGCCATAGCTGGAAAAATTTCCCATTCCCAGTAAAATCCAGGGCGCCGTGAAGGGAGGGGGGGACCCCGCCCAAAATAAAGGCAGTTAAGTCCTCAGGCGTTGACGCACTAACCTGACTACTAATAAAATCCCTGAACTCCGGAACTAACAACCCAAAATTATGACGGTGATACCCCCACCGCGGGCACTCCACCAACATATGTTCGATAGTCTCAGATTCACCTCCGCCACATGCAGGGCAGTGTTCAAGGAACCGCTCAGGCATGGCATGAATCCGGGCCAATCGGCGGGCAGTGGGAAATACTCGGGTGCGTAATTGTATCATAATGTGCAACCCGGCCACAACCCCCGCGGGGACACCCACACCGTACTGTGGCAACGGGTTTGACGCATAGGACGCCTGGACATATATACCCCAGGTGTTATTGCGTGCTAACGATGATACCGACGATTCGTAACGCGCCCACACCGATGCCTTTACTAGTTTAGCGGCATCGCGCGCGGCTAGTGACCTCCACTCAAGTGGAAGGTGCGCCCCCTCAGCTAGCCCTACGTTCGCCCTAGCTAGTCGATCTAACCACCGCACAGTCCCCGACGTCCACGTGTTAGGGCGCGCCCGACTTGGCTGATCTACTAAATGGGTTATACATGTATTCAAGTCGGATGCTTTAAGGAACGCCCGAGCCCGTGCCGCAGCGGCCGTAGCCTCTATGGGCGCAATATCCAATTCCCGCATCATCGGTGCAGTGGCTACCCCAGGGGAGTTTTTACCTACCCCAATGAGGCAACGCAAGCACTGATTGAGTACAGTTTGTAATTTATTTGCGCCGCTAGTTCTATCCATGCCCCATACTTCACACCCATAAGTTAAAACCGGCAGTACACAGGCCGGGCCATATAACGATCATCCAGCACCAATCAGCTTGAGCAGCCCGCACGGGCAGGTCCACGCGACACCCGGGCTTTACCTTTAAGGGGCACATTTCGCTCACAACTTCGGTCTACAGGTGGTCGTCCCGGCGGTTTTCACCCGCAGGTCATTAAGATTGTGGGGTTGAAAATGATGCGTCGGATCCACATACATAAATCACTTTTAGATAGTCGCTATATAGTTCGTGATACGGTATGCGCGCGACATATTAAGATAGCTATACTGAAAGTACTGCAAGGCGCTCTCGGGCGACCCGATGGTGCCCGCCCACCCGCGAGCCCACTTCGACCCGCGCCCGGTCCATGTGCCAGCTCAGTGCACGGGGGGTGTTACAGCACAGCCTAGACCCGAGAACTCAAACATCAGCCCTCTCGGTGGGTCTCGTACCGCCTGTACTGCTAGCTATACGAGCTCGTGGCGGGGTGGCGGTGGGGTGGCATAGTTCGCACGATTAGGAAAATATTGCGCTGAATTACGATGAAGTCAACTCGGCCTTCGTACGGGCAGGTGCTGCTGGTTGGCGCTGCGGCGCCCGCCATTTTGCGGACGAGTGCCGTGCCGGCGCGGGAGCTGCGATCGGGCGCCCGGTACAGTAACTAATAAAACCCCCTGCGGACAGGCCGTGCTCACTCGTCCCCGCAGTAACGCACCGCATCGCAGCTGTGGCAATCCCCCTTTCCGAGACCGCCCCTGGTCGGCTCTGGCCGGCCCTGGTCGGTACTATGGCCTCAGGCAATACTGATGCTACCACAGGCGCTGCCGCACCGGAGGATGGGCCGGCCGAAGATCGACCGGAGGTATAGGCACCATCCGTGGGGCAGGCGCAATGGGGCATCGCGACGCCTTCAACAAGAGACATCGTGAGTATATGGCGCAACGTCGAGACAAACAGACGTTGCTGACAGAGGCATCAGAGTACAATAAAGCCATGCAAATGCTTCGTACCTTCGACGAGAGAGGTGAGGCCCGCCGACAAGTCTTGTCCGCAGGTTGCCCCCGATATGGGTCACTCGCGTATGGAGTTCGCGTGTTTATGCTTTATAGTCTGAGGTTTAGCCGACCCGATCGCGCACCGCCCGACCAAGTTCCCGCTAATCCTCTACATAGTACAGTTCCCGAGTTCCCGACAGTCAAATCTTTTGCCTCGTTGTTTGTGCCTGTAGCTCCGGCGCCGACTCGAAGGTACGGCATGTAAATGGGGCACTTGCTGGCGCCGCCTGTACTGCAGCGCCGAGCCGAAATAAACTGGCGCCGCGCCTCTACCAAGTACTGAGGTGCAAAGTAGTGCTCTTCTTGTTGGATGGTCGAGCAGGAAAGAGCGCGGGCCTGGGCTACAAAGCGCCGCTTCGATGTCCTCACCTGTGGAGACTCCGACATGCTCATCCAGAAGGACATAAATGTCCCTCTGGAGCAATCATGAGAATACAAGGGCTGCTGCTTCCTGCTCACCTACATCACGGCATCAAGTGTTGCTTCTGCACTCCGATCCCCAACAAGGAGGTTTATATGCCACAGTAGCGGGCTAGTTTGATATTTGCGCTCCTATCCAACCCCCTTGCTTCTCCCTTCCCCCTTTCTTTATTTACGTATCTTATAACCCCGCGTACATCCCTGCAGAAGGATACCATAGCAGGGAAACTGTTCTTACTCTTCTCCCTCCTTGGGCCGCCTGCCATCCTTCAAGCTGACAACGGTAGAGCGCTCTCCGTGTTGCCGACAAGCAACCGAGCAGGAGAATCGGTCTCTCGGAGGAGGAGGTGAAGGAGGTGTGTGGGCTGTTGTGTAATGAATAGCATGCTGCTGAGCTTGCGTACAAGTGCAAGTCTGAGATGTGTGTGTGTGTATGTGTTGTGATTACAGGTGATTGAAAGCACCAAGAAGCTCTGGCCTGGTTGCCAAATTGTAACAGGGAGAGCTAGGCATAGCCCCAGTAGCATTGAAAGATTCAACCGCACCATTGAAGAGTACATCGCACATTGGTGTGATGAAATCAAGTCCCCCAATTGGCTTTTGGCATCATCTCGGGGGATGTGAGCCCACAACACAACATTCCACACTGCCATTCAGCAGGTTACCCCCCTCTTCCCCACATAATCCTGGATTTTTACTTGCTGATGACTAAGCGGAATACTTAATGCATGTTGTAGGTACCATACAACGCCCTCCTTGGACAACCCCCTCGCGTGGGTATCAGCAACCTTCCTATCTCGGCAGAGCTCATGGATTCCCACGTCACAGAGGCAGATCTGAACATGGCCTTAGGTTTGGAGGAGGATGACATGATTGAGAACCTCCGTGAAGATGTGTTGGCGCCGGAGAAGCAAGCCAAGGAGGACGAACAGGAGCAGCAGGCAGAGGAGCAGGCGCGACAAGACCAGCAGCCACAGGAGGAGGAAGACATGGATGCCTTCAGAACGCCAGCGCCCCTCCCAATTGGTGAATGCCTGCAAAGCTGTTGCAATAGTGTTGGCCTTCCATGCTGCGCATGTACTGAGCCATAGCATGAAGTGCTAAGTAATGGTTATATTATTGTGATTATACTAAACTCTTTAACTAACTAATATAACAAGCAACAGAAGTAATTATAACTACTCTTGTTAACGTCTATTGATATTATATATGTTGGGTTTTATATATTTATATTTTGAATACTATAATTATGTAGCAGCGCTAGCTCGTATTCCACAGCATATATCATGAACACACAAGTGCTAACTCATATTTCCCTGCTCCCCACTCCTCCGTGCACACAAAAAGATCTGCCCATCACCCCTGAGATTAGCGTGAACGCGCAACACGATGAGCAGATGCTCTCTCGCAACGAGGACCAGCAGACACTATGCCCCTAAGTCCCAGACCCAACTTGCCATGGGACCCGGAGACATATTGCGCCCCATGCAAGGCTTGGTGCGATGGTGGGCATTGCAAGATTGGGATGCTTATCCCTACAGCCGGCCTTGTCAAGGATCATCAGTGTGTGCGCTGCAAAGCCTTCTAACTTGTCATATGTACAGATAACATGTTGTCGCTGCCAATCTTGTCAGCATGCCCGTGATGGCATGGGTGTGACTGTGACACTCATGTGTCTCACACGTAGGTGGCACGGCTGATGGCCACCGCAGCGATGATTGCATGGCGGCTGATACAGTGGATATGGTCCCTCGCTCTCTTGAAAGCACAAGTGCAGCCACCAATGCAGCTGCCTCGTCCTGTGAGTCAGTGGGCCGTAAGGGGCGAAGGTTGCCTGAGGAGCCACCGGTGCTTCCGGCTGCAGCGGCGGAGGCTACTCCACAAGTCCTCATGCAAGCACCCGCGGCCGTTGGTGATTGTAGTCCAGTATCTCCCTCCCAACTGGCCAACATTCCCGGGCGGCGCGCAATCAGGGCTCAGTGCAGTGTTGCACAGGCCAAGCTGGCTAGGGTGATGCGTGCCCGGGTCGCTGCCAAGGCCGACCCATCACCAGTGGTGTGTGATGTGGTCAGATTGCCGTTGGCAAAGGAGGACCGCGGCAAGGTGGACCCTAGATTCTTGACATGCGTGGTGATTGAGGTGAGTTATGTTATGCTCCTCTTGTTGTACACGAATGCCAGTTGCATGCAATGCTTGATGTGTCCCAGTGATGACGCACACATCTTTCTCAAATGCCCTCCCCAAACCCCATGTTTTGCTGGTCACAGAATGCAATTCTTACAGAGCGTCTGTGGACGTGGGTGTTATCAAGGCCACATATGGGCAGCAAGATCTGGATCAGTTGCGCGACATTGCACCTGCGCGGGTGGGCTTGGCGGGTGTGGTAGAGAAGTGGAGCGACCAAGGATCACGGAAGAAGATCTCCCTCAGAGAAGGTGTAAGATCTGTGTCACTATTTGGGGCCAAGGGCGAATGATCAAATGCACATGTAAAGGGCCATGTGCCACCAACATTTGCAGTTGCCGCAAAATCGGTAGGAAATGCAACTCTAGGTGTCGCCCTGCTAACAACTGCTGTCAGAACATTGAGGACCATGGTGCTGGCACTAGCGCTCAACAAGCTGCCACCCCAGCCCGTGTAATGAACTAAATTCTAGAATAAAATAAAATATAACCGAAGTCTCTCTTTAATTACACTATAATTTCAAGTAAACTGCATCAGCTGCTTAGTTTGAACTTAATTGAAATCGAATTAATCTTGCCTTTAAATACGGACGAAAACTCACCGTATCACACATGGGCTGGATAGCGTGGATCCATGTGTGAATGGTCCAATTGCCGCGCTTCATGTGTACATGGGCCGATCCGTGTGTACATGGACATTTGTCAAGGGCAGTCCATGTGTACATGGGTCAGCCAACGACCCGTGTGCACATGGACCGTTTTTAGCTAACCCCATGTGTACATAGTACGGACCATGTGGACATGGGTCAATGGAGGCTCCATGTCCACATGGACCGCTCTATGTACACATGGGCCGCGTGCGTGTCCACATGGATATTAACATTTATACGGGTTAAAGCAGGGTTTCACTGATGCTACTTGCCCGTGACGTCCCGGCCCGGGCGGGTGTGCGGGGGGCGGAGGGGAACAGAAACGCGCGGGGACGGAAAAGAAATTCATTTGCGCGCGCTGCAGATGTTATACCGGAGTATTGTACGTTACTGCTATGGAATTGTGAACAGTAGGTAGTGTGCATGTACTGTTTTCACGGTACTAGTATTGTACGTTTTTGGTTTTCCGCCCTCCCGTGACATGATTGGCAACACCACTGAAACCATTTCACCGTCTCCCTACGAACGACGGCCGTTATGACCTAAACAACGGGCAGTTAGTCGCTAATGGGGTTTCCTCCTTTCCCAAACGCTTTCTGGCTACATGTATGTGCTCCTGAGTGGTGCGGGTTACTAGTTCGTGGGGGCCCTCCCTCGCCTGCGGCTAGCTTATTGATAGAGGCCACAATCCTAGAAGAGGCGAAGAGCCGGTTGAACCAACCGGGCGGACGACCGTGGAGGTACATTAAGGCGACCTCCGACGTGGCGCGGACCGCCGTAGGCCCCGACGCCGAGGCGTATTCGTCCACTAAGCAGCGGAGATACTAATCGTTACACATGCATGAGGCCCCCGCCGCCGCGTGCTGCTTTAGCCGTTGGTACGGCGCACACGCGTATCCACAGTCAGGGCGGCCTCGTCGACCAAAACATCATTCGCGGCGTATGGGATGGATGGCCATGGGACGGGTGCTTGTCGCGCAGCTGGGCGAGGATAGCAGAATCGGATAGGTCGCCCATACTACCCTTAGAAGATGATAGCCGGCCCGCCGCTCAGGAGAGCTACTATCCGTCCTCCACTAGCAACGCCATCACGGTGTCCGCGGCGCCCACGCGGCGCACACGAGCAGCGCCGCAAAGAGGTCGTCGTCCGCCAGACGCTTGTGGACATGTCCGGCATAAAGCGCCTCGGTGCAGGCGTCATCCCATGAGCGCACGAGCTCGGTCAGCATGCGCCGCTCGGCGAATGCGCGGAAGCGCCACGCCAATTAAGGCTTGCCGCCGCCGCCGGCTCGCGCCTTGGCCCGGGGCCCTAAGCAACAACCGCGGCAGCGGGTACTTTCACTTGAACGCCCTATCCAACACCACATGATCATCGACCTCCACCATCAGCACCACCACCCGCTCATTCACGCAGCGTTGTGCCTCCGCCCACGCTTGTTGGAAGTGGATAAGGACCATTGTCTCAATCGACATCTCCGCCGACTTTGTGCACCATGTCCACTTCGGAGATGGAGGTCCACCGCACCCCACCCCATCCCGTCGCCAGCCGGAGATGGGCGAGTAAGAGGAGGCGGATACCGAAACCGCGAGGCCCGGCTACCGGGTTGGCCGGCCGGTGCACCCACTCTACATTGCTGCTCGAGCTCACATCGTCGTTGGCCCAATTGACGACGGCTCGAGTGCGTGATGTTGATGGAGACGGAGCACATGGCTTTGGACCCGGGCCACGCGTCGCGGGATAGCCAACATATGCAGCGTTGGACGGAGCCGCAGTGCGCCCCGACATGCTAGAGCTAGCCTTGAGCGCCCGTTTCGGAACAAAATCCGCGTGTGACGAGGACGACGAACTCGCGATGCTAGAGCTGCTACAATGAGCAAAGTCTAGTTACGAGGACGTTCGACCGATCAGCCTAGTATCTGTGTTTTCCCCTTGCGTACCAAACTGACGAACGACTACAACCTCAAGCAGGATGACCGGCGTTTACCGGCCCATGAGGAGTACAATTGCATGACATGTTTTGGGGCCCACACAGCTACTCGTTTCGTGGCCCTTCATGAGTGGCTACCTTACGTCCATGTTGCCAATCACGACTTCAACACCTACCTCGCGCTCGCCCGGAATCACGCCGAGGCCATCGACAAGGCGTTTCGCTTTCGTCTAGCCTTCCTGCGGAGCAGGCTTAACGAGATCAAGCGCGTGCACGGTGATCAAGGCGTGTTGGACGTACTGCGGGCTCGGCATTTTTAGCCCCCGGCCGAGCATTTGCGCCTTGCGATATTCGGAGACATGATGAAGACTACGAGCGTCATATCTTCGCGGCGACTGTCGCCAGCAGCGCGAAAGCTATTGCCACTGCTCGGGTGGCGGCATCGCTCGCAGGACGCGGGCGTGGACGTGGACGTGGCGGCGGTCGAGGGCGTGGCCGCGAAGGTGAGTACGAGCGACGCTGCGGAGCGCCTCCGTCGGAGCTGCCGGCATTTTGCGATATCACCTTCGGCAATCGCCGCACCACGCCTACGCACGATCACCTTTGGCAGCTCAACGGCGGGTTAATGAGCGCCCCGTTTCCGGACTGGACCCCCCACCGTACAGACTCTATGTAGACCTTCTTCAGCGCGGCGCTTGTTACAGCCACAGCCCAGCAGTGCGGCTCAATTATACGCACACCTACACATGGCGACTGAACACACCGCCTCCCGCACTATCTCATCATTGCGTCCGTGGGTCGTTACACTACCTACGTGTTACGATTAGATCGCGCGTGTACGTTACGCGCGAGACATGCGCTACGAGCGCAACGGTCGCGCATCAGCGCGGCCCTCCTACCTAAACGACTTTTCCCCCGCAAACCCGTATTGGTGTCCATATTAACCCGTCCAACAATTGCCAGCCAACCGCGGGCAATCTAAATAACCGCCGTCGCTGATTACTTTGCTGAAATGAACCGGCCCCATGTTATTCCCTCGGCCAAGCGTCGTACTTGCGTGATTGACGAGCCCGAAACTGTCGCTCCATGGGTTGCTTCACTATGGTCCCATCTACATGAGGCGTTCGGCTCGGACGAGTTGGGGCAGCGGGCCCTCGACCTACTCTCAAGTTCCCTCACCGCCCAAACGCTCAAGAGCTACGCCGGCAAGCTGTCTCAATTTGCGGAGTTCTGCCACAAGTCCGAGAACATCAACCCGTGGTGGAGGCGACCACTGCCATTGTCGTCCGGTACGTCGCTTGGATTGGTGATCGGGGGCACATTGAGGCAAAGTCGTCGCAGCCCTCCCTGTCAGCAATCATTAAACACGTTCTTCGAGCTAGTACATAACATCAACCCCATCGCTAAGGACAGGTTGCACCTCAACGCCGCATATGGAGGCTGCGCCCTTACGAATCCCGTTGCATGCTGATGTCGCTTACGCTTTCGTCGAGCATGCCGAATTGATCGTGTCTCTCCCCCCCCCCCCCCCCAACCACCTACCCCCCCCCCCCCCCGCCCCCGCCCCGAGTACAAGTACGACGTCCGGCCCTCGTGGTCCCGGTTGTCAACTTCATGTTCTTTGCCATGGGACTTGCTCGCGTGTCCGGCCGAGTGCGGGACGTGCATGTGGACTCCTACAACATCAGCACCCCACGTGTGTACCGTGAGAAGGGCCGTGCCGGACGGCGCGCCCCCAACGACGTACGTGTGTTGCTCCTTCACAAGTCGGAGCACCCCCGCGTCGCCCGTGTGAGTCATCATGTACCCCTTCATCGACAACGTCCGGTCTGCCCCTGGCCCATGCTGCCTTGGCCGACGAGACTAACTTTTGGGAGGTCACCCCAAGCGAGTTGTCCAAATCATGGACTGCCGCTACCATGTCGGACTGGCTCTCTACGGCCGTTCGTCTTACTGTCATGGATCCCCCTGCTACTGCCATCACTTATATTCTTGGACCTCTCACAGCCTTCGCAAGGGTGCACTCTCCCTTGCTAACGCCATCGGAGTTCCCTTGTCGGCTTGTTCAACATTCGCCATCAGGGCGGCTGGGCCACGAACTCCGACGTCGCGTTCTAGACTACATCGACCATAACGTCCTCCCTTCACTTGGCGTGTGGTTCTTCTTCGGTCACATCGCGCCCTTCGCCACTTCCAAGTTCAACAATTATCCGCAGCGGCGGCCTTCCTGGTGCCCCCTTCGTCGTGACATGGCGCTACGTACCCCTTACTTGTCAACTTTATTACCCCTCTCTCCGTTCGCTCGTCACTCGCAAAACCATGCTCAAATTGAATTGATCTAAAGTAGGATATGGGGTTTCCTCCTTTCCTAGCCGCTTTTCCGGCTACCGTTGCTGCCAAGTGGCACGGGGTACTAGTTCACCTGTCGCTATGCCCTTTTGTGTGCAACACGAGTACACATAAAAGCAGCCGTAACATACATATATATGAGCCTGCAATCTTCAAGTTCCGATGTGTTACACACGGCGCCCCCCTGACTCCGTTCTCCCTCCACGCTTTCACTTAATACTACACCTTTCTGCCAATTCCGGCTCTTTATGGTCCGTGATGCATGCCTGCGCGACGTTTCTGGCAGCCAGACTTGAAACATAACTTGTATAGTGACTACCCTGTACTACTTACAGCGATGACTACGGGCAAGGATTACTTAATACTGCTGGTCGCTTATCCTCGGTCGCCTTTAGGGTTTACAGCTGCTTGTGTGCAGCAATTGTGTACTGGCAATTGAGCCATTGTCGACGACTGGCAGCGCAATTGTGTACTGGCGCAATTGTGTACTGGCGGCAGCTACAGGTAGTCGCTAATCTCTATAGATAGTAGGGACTGGTGAGGCGATGAAACCGAATAATAGCGACGAAACGAACCAAATCCAAACCTCGCGAGATGAGTAGGGCGATGACGATATCGGAGGGCCGCGCCGACGACAGTACAGGTACCCTTGTCCTGCTTTTAGCAGTACCGGTAGGTGGATTTGTTACTGCCCGTCTTGTATCTTTCGCGGATGTGGCGAACGAACGTGACGACAGTTCACGTTGTGTCGTTCGGACATTAGGCGAGTAATAAAGTAAGCATGACGTTATGACATTCGGACATTATGCCCTTCTTGTATTAACTCACACCAGTACCCTTGTCCAGGTACATCCCTTGTCCGCTCGGTTGAGCGGTCGTCGTCACGTACGCGAGCGGTAGCGCTACCGGGTTCGATTCCTGGCAGATGTATTTTCGGCAATATCGTCCCGGCGTGTCCTGGGTTCCCCGGTTGATGCATGCTTTAGGCCTTCGGGGTTCAAATGGGGCAATGGTCTACGGGTTATGCCAGACCTACGACTGCAGTTGGCGCAAGGGGTCAACTGGGGCGGCTTCGGCCGATGTCCCGGGGCGAACTTTACTTTTACCAGTACCCTGTAGGGGTAGTGGCTATAAATAAGGGTACAAGGTATATAGCGACTATAGAGTTTCTGTTTTCCCCACCGCGGGACAGGACTGGCACCACCGCACCAGTGAAACCCTTGCAGCGTCTGCAAGACTAATTGAAAGCCAGTGACAAAATTTCCAACACTGTTGGATCACCGCATACATAGTCGCTAGCGACCACGGGTTCTGCTTAAATGTAGGCTTTTTCCTTCCCCAATACTTTGCGTGCATTCTCTTGACGCTCTCCCTGTAACCAAAAAGGATTAACCACGGGTATCGCTGGTATCCGAGTGTCGAGACGAGTAGGCCCATCAAGCCCCTGCCGCTGGACGCGCGCCCACACCAAACCCATCACTCCCGCCGTCCTCCGCGACAATCCTTGCCCCGCCACCGCCGTCCTCCGCGACGTCCCTGTCAGCAACCCAGGTGAGACAAGCTTCCTTTTCGAACACATGACGGCGGAATGAAATGACCCCCGCCCGCTGTCGTCGTCGGCGGCGTAATACGCATTCCAGAGGTAGTACCGGTTGGTCGGGCCATCTGGTCGCTCCCGGAGATCGCTCTTGGTGTCATCGCGCTAACAGAGATCGCGCCCGATCGTCGCGATCGCACGCCAGCTAGTCAGCTAGGGAACCCGCTAGCCCGCTCGTCGCCTTCGCCTCGGAGACGTTCCCCCGCGGATCATCCCCCGCCTACTAACATCTTGCACCTCAGCATGCCTGTAGTTTCATCCAACGTTCCGCCCCTCGTCCCTACCTTCCCTCGGCGCACGCTGAGCAACACCATGTTACTGCCGCTGCTCACGCAGGTACTTTCTTCCGCGACCCACTGCTACAACAAACAAACCTTCCGCGCTCGATAGAGGCGCCGAGAGCCTCCGACCACCCGGAAGCAACAACAGACCCGCCTCGATGGTCCAGTCCGTGTCCACCCACCGCATCTCGCGTGTGGACCTGCGCCAGGCCACGCAGCTATACCTCTGCGATGTGGTGACACGCATGTGGAACAAGCACGTCAAGCAGCAGTACGCCAACGGCGTCGAGTTCGCTAGCCAGACGGAGCTGCCGATGTTCGCCGGGACCGACACCGAGACGACACTGGAGTTCGTGAACGAGATGATCAGCCGCCTGGTCGGTAGCCGCTACATGGTGTCGCACTACTCGACGCTGCGCACTGTCGCGGAGAAGCTGGACGCGGCGCACGAGAGCGCGGAGATCCTCGAGATGTTCATGCAGCTGACGGAGGTGCAGCACGGTACGGTCGGCAAGGTGAACAAGCGCGAGACGGGCGTGGTGCAGGTCTCCGTGTTCCCCAACTCCGGCAAGTGCGTGCTCACCTGCGAGGGCAAGGCCTTCAACAAGCAGCCCGTGCCCAGCGTCGCTCTGAACGCGCTGCTGCGCGAGGCTAAGCGCGTGCCCACGCCCGCCGAGTACCTGGTCATCTACTTCGGCTACGTGCAGGTGGGGGCGCCGCGCCATTCCTCCTTCTCGACCCCCCGCCTGTCAACCCCTTTTATCTTTCGTCCACCCCCCGGTTCAGAGGGGGGCCGTACAGCGCACATTTCGACACTGGCACTCTTACAGCTCAACACATTGGCTACCTCCTGATGTGCCACAAAGCAGCCACTCATACAGCTGTCCCAATTCACCAGTGCCGCCCTTTTCCGCCGTGCATCCCTACTTCTCGTCCGACTTCCTCCTATCATATTGTATGCTGACAGACCACAGCGTCCTAGGCATTGATGTCTCCCGATCCATCACCCCCCTTGTCCACATAGGGAGGATGTCAGCCATGCTCTACTCCATCTACAGACAACTCCTCCCTGTCCTTCCCCCTCCTTGTCGTCTTACCTCTCTGTATGTCCAACATGAATTGGGATCCTGTTCCAACGACCCCTGAACGAATCATCTCTTGTGCCCCTGTCCTATCTCCCCCGCAAGGTGGCGAATGGCGTGATCCCCAGCTACCCCGACTACCGCTTCCACGGCACCATCGGCTTCCGCAAGGACGCGCAGACCTACATGAGCCTCACCGACCCCGGCGATGGCCACTGCATGGACGGCACCTGGGTGACGGAGTGGATGAAGGGCGCCATCGTGCACGTGGAGTGGCTGGAGCGCCCCAAGAGCGCGGAGGACCGCTCCCAGATTGAGAGCTACCGCGTGAGCAGCTTTGTGGACTTCATGAAGGTCCGCACGCACGTGGGCAACGCCGCGCCGACCACCTGGTTTGTGGGCCGCCCCCTCAAGGACAGCGGCAACTTCAACGTGGACTTCCTCAAGGTGGTGCACACCACCGCCGCGTCGCTGTCCAGCGCCTTCATCCACGGCGCCGCGGAGTGCAAGCTCGTCATGGAGGGCCTGACCGCGGTGCAGATGCTGGAGTACATGCACCACATGGCGGCGCAGACCAGCCGCAACCGCGCGCGCCAGTACCTGAGTGCCGCCTTCCCTCTCAACACGCCCCTCACCGACGACCGGCCGGAGACGATGGCCGCCAACGGGGGCCAGCCCAAGGTCATCACCGACAAGTACGAGATCGGCAAGACGGGCGTGATCCTGGCCGCGATGGGCGGCTTTGACAAGGTCACCTTTGACGGCGCCGGCGACGTGTACCCGTCTGTGAATGTGCTGGAGCAGCTGGGCCGCGCAGAGGCGGTGGACCTGGTGCACCTGGCGCACGAGCGCGGCCTGATGACCTACTACAGCGCCGGCTTCAAGATCAAGGACGACAGCATCGCCAAGGCCGTGCTCACCGGCACTGACGGCGTCGGCATCGGCGGCGCGCAGGTACAGCCAGCCTCCAGCAACCCCGTCTTGTTATTTTCCCCTTGCAGCTCACCGTTGCCACTGGCGCCTGCTGTAGTAGCCGGTACAGGCTCTATGCGCCATTACGGGGAAAGGGGTTTGGGGTGGGGTGGAGGCTTACGGCAGTCAGGCATATCCTGCTCATTCACATGTGGATACTAGAATCTGGGGGGTTGCAGCGCAACTGGTGCTGGCATGGGAAGGCTGGCGTGCTGCTTGCCGGAGGACTGGGAGAGCGTGCCGCTGACCCCCCCTCATACACATCGCCACAGGTGCTGCGCTTCATGGACCACAACAGCGGCATGCACGGCCCGTACCAGGAAGAGAACCTGCCCATCATCCTGGGCCTCCGCAACGCGGCGCAGGCCACCGTGCTTGGCCGCGGCGTGGGGCTGCTGTGCCGCATGGACCGCATGTACTTTGAGGGCACCATCACCGAGGCGGAGAACACCGTGCGCCTGGTGCTGCTGAAGCAGCTGCAGACCGACAACGAGGCGGAGGTGGAGTCCATCCTGGCCGACATGTCCCGCATCGTGGACATGCCTGATGATGGCGAGAAGCCGATGTGCGGCTACTTCTCGCGCATGCTTTCGGCCGACAACCCCCTCATCCGCGACCCTGCCGTCATGGAGGTCGGCGACAAGGGCTGGAAGCTGGTGTGCGCCAAGGTCAAGGTGCTACTAGAGCAGGAGGATGAGGAAGAGCTGTGGGACGTGTACAACATGGACCCCTTCCTCACTTGGCGCCACAGTTGCCACGAGGAGGGCTCGCTGCGCATGCGGTCCAAGCTGAGGCTGGGCAAGCAGACACGCCACCTGCTGGAGAAGGCCTAGACTAGCTCACACGTAGTGATAGACCCGATGGCCGGCACCCGTGCTCATCGGCAGGACAGCTCCCCCCTTCCATCCCCACTGGCCCCTTTGCATTCTTCTTCCTGATCCTTATCCAGCACAGCGTTTTTAATATACAATAGCCATATAGATGTTTGTCCTAATCGTGTGTCGGTGGGTATGGCTAACCAACAGCTCATGCGGTGCGCGCCTCTCACAACTGGAGTGTGAGCAGCAATGACGGCAGGTAAAAGGTTGGAGCGTCTTCTCTGGACGATCCGCGGTGCTGGTGCAGGTGCTGGCTGGGAAGGTCACCAAGCAGCTTCGTCAAAGCTCCAGTGGGACTGCACAAGCACAGTGTGATTACATGTATCAGTGAGAACACGGACTCCGTAAAACGGTTGTGGCTGACTGGTGCTGGAAGTGATGCGATCAGCTGCTGGAGGAGTTTCTCAGTAAGCAGCAGTCTGTTGCATGGTCTGCCGTTGGGAAACTGTTCTGTGCCCATTCACTTGGCGATGACGCGGCGTATTTCCAGCAGGCTGTATTTTACAGACATGGTCGCAGCTGATGGTAGGACCGTGGGCGTATTACCTGTTTTGAACAGACGGCTGTTGCTGAGGTAGCATGCATGAGCAGCAAGTATGTGTGTTTTCTTCCCGAGTGTTGACCGAATCATGATGGAGAAGATCAGTGGTGGGAGGGGTGTGATATCATTGCGAATACAACTGGGCACGGATGACTTCGCGCATGGTCATGCTGGCGCTGATTAGGGATATGAAGGCAACATATGTAATGTCTTTGCGCTGAGTTAATAAATGATGCTGCTCATCATCACGGCTGGCATCAACATATGTTGATAGCTCCGAAATAGCTCCGAAACCATATAGCAGCGCGCAGCAGCACTCGCGTGGCTGTAGTTGTCGGAACAGTCCCCAGGTCAGCAGCAGGCAGCAGCACGCAAGCAAGTTGCACGCACAGAAGTAGAAAGGAAGTCCTTAGTGCTAAGTCATACCAATGTTTAGACATATCAATCACATGTTGTTCAAGGACTTGCTTATTTAGGAACTAAAGATATACAGTATTGGCGCGCTGTTGATATATGGTCGTGATATGGGGCGTGCATGCACTGCCGTACATATACATCACGCGGCCGCGGCGCGAAAATTGGTTATAAAGCAGGCGGCGCGAGCGCACAGCAGCCGCCCATCAACAGCAGCGCCAGGGCGGCAAGCAGCCCGCCGCCCGCACGCCCAATGCCCCGATATACACACGCTATAAAAGTACACGCGGTACCGCGGTATTAAGGAGCGCCTGCCTTCCCCGGATTATTCGGTGGCCCAATTCCAATGCCGAGTTCCCCAAATCCCGCCTCTGATCCACGACAGCAGCAGCGCCGCTTGCGCCCCCACGCTCTACTCGCAGCTATCCATCACCCGTACGGCCGTAAATGCCGTCGATGCACATCATGCGTTTCCGCTCAGTTGACATATACTGTACAGACTATGCGATTGCGCCACCTGCCGGCTCGTCACCGACGAATAAATCATCTTGCTTACATAACGAGACGTATAAACGTCGACATAATCGAAGCTGTGTCATCCCCCCAAATCGGCGCTATGTAGCGACCGCCAGTCCCACCCAAAATAACTGCTTTGCTTGCTTCCCCCGCTGATAACAAGTCGTGCTATGCCGTGCGGCGCTGCCTGTTGCGCAGTGATGAGTAGAGGACGACTTTTCGCCACAAGTTCGGCGGGATGCTGGCGCGGGCGCAAATAATGGGGGCGGAGGAGGGGGGGGGGGGGGGGGGGGGGGGGGGGGGGGGGCGCGTCACCATCGTATCACAACACCTTGCCTCGTCGTCGTCGCCGGCTCACCCGCCGGGTGCCGACTCAATCTTACTGTGCTACGCGGACGCGATGTAAATTACCGCGAAGGTCGTCGCATCAATGGTTTCGGAGCTGCTACTCGCTTGTGGTTTCGGAGCAAAAACAATGAGATCGTCCGTTCGGAACTACGCGACGACGACAGGCGGTGCCATGCACCGCTGCAGAAACCGCTCGCCGTGCTCCACACCATAATAAGCTAGCTGCCTGATGGCGGCACTGTCCCGCTGCTCTCAAGGCATGCTTGCCTAAACGACCCCTCATCGACACACTATCTACTCTATCTCTATCTCTCTCCCTCTCTCTCCCTGACGACTGGCGACTGGCAGGCGCTTGTCGCATGTCATCACTGCAAGTTGACTGCGCCCCACGGCACCTGGTACATAAATACCAAGCTCGGACCCTGTCGCTGTATGTAGTTTGCCCCCTTCCTGGAACGCACTGCCTTACAACATCTGCCATCTTGCATCATCACTCCCAATAAGCTGTCCACACATGACACAGAGCTACAGGCAGCAGCAGCAAGGAAGCCATTCATGTTGAGGCAAAGCAACTGCTACCGCCGCTGCATTTATCAAATCCGCCTGAGCGTCGCTGGTGAAAGTAGGGTGTGGGCGGGTTGCCACCGCGGTCTGTGTGTAGTTGCTGTTGTTCTTCTATTATCCCATACACCGCGAGAGTCTAGGAAACTTTCCTCTGCCATGTACATCAGCACAATCGCAGGGAGTTTGGCCCCTTACTTACATCCCTTTCTGATACTTTTTAGGATACATATCGAAAGTATCCATTTGTACGAGTGCTTTCCTCGAATACCCCCCCCCCTGGGCCTTTATGATACTTAATATGAGCGATATATCGAATATCTATCTATGGCGAGTAATTTCCTCGAATACCCCTATCACCTCTTGATCCTTTATATGAGCGATACATCGAATATCTATCTACGCGAGTACTTTTCTCGCACCGCAATCTACACGATTTACCATACTACTGTGCAGCACACGATGCCGCAGTTGCGCCGATGCACATACCTGGTTGCTGTTAAGGTGGAACACGGGGCCCGTCCCTGGATGCTGCATCTCTACTCACTCTGTCTAATGGCTGACGATGGCCAGACAAGCTACGCAAGTGGTTCAGTGTGTTGTGCGGACGCGCCTGTGATGTACACTGCAGATCTTATCGGGAGCACCACAAATCAGCGAGGTGGCTGTTCACAGCGGTGAGGATGGCAGCAGACACCCACTGTCTTTAAATGCCGCCCACCACCCTTTCGAATCCATACGTTCGCCTGTGTATGCCGAGGACCTTCAGGGTCTTGTATCACAGTCACTCTTCATCCACCTTCAAGATCTTACCACCTGCGTCTCCATCCATCAACGCATGGCGCTTCAAGCAGTGTATGCCTACAAGTCCCCCCAGCTCAGTCGTCCAGGTACAACACCACCTTGCCCTTGGTGGTGCCGCTCTGCAGCTTGCGGATTGCCTCCTGCGCCTGCACCACCACCACCGCCGCCTCAGCCCCGCCCACAGGCTGCATGCACCCACCCACCAAATGTCCAGCGACACTCAGCAATCAAAGGCGGAAAAAGCTGGAGGTTTTACCGGTCAGGGCTAAGGCAAAATAACGCGCTGGAGTCGTTGCGATACAAGTTCGGCGAAGGACACTGCGGGTGCCGATTCGGAAACAAGAACACTGTGAACAGCACCCTGCCCTGCCTGCCGGGTTTCAAATGTAGACAACACCACAGCGGAAATACCGCGATGCCCCTGTAGACTGCATGCAAGCCCAATTTGAGGCTCGCAGGAAGTAAAGGTCCTTATATGGGTGCCGATGCAACTGTAGGAACCCGTACCATACGCCTCGGATTGGGATGTAATTCTGCTTGGAATGTAATATAACATAATGTCATATATACCGTGTATATATATTATACATCAATATCATCCATATATGTATTATATATTTTATATAACATTGATATTGTAATATGATAAACTATAATTCGGCTTTGGGCTTTGAACCATTACGAAAATTCTGTATATTTCGGCCCTAGCTTCGTCTACATTTCACTTCTGACAGGCAGGGCAGGCTCTTATTCACACTGTTTTCTAATTTCCGCATTGGCACCCGTCATCCGCATCCTGCCGCCAGGCCGGGGCCGCATGCGCCAACGCACCTCCTCAAAGTGAAAACGCTCGCCAACGTAGGGCGCCGGCAGCCCGAGCGCGAGCAGCGTGTCCGCCAGCTCCATCAGTACCTCCACCCGGTCAAACATCCATATCAGGTTGAAGCCAAAGACGGCACGGTTCTCGCCTGCGCGGGCAGCCGCAGGCCGGTGGGTCAGAGCCGGATGCAACGAAGGCCATGTGCCCGTTAGCGGCACGACATTGGCGTGGCGCACCGATCATCGTCATGGGGTCCAGGCGAGGCCGCCACAGCCACTTCCACGCCAACGACAGCCAGCCCACGCCGTCGCCTGCGGCACCCAGCACAGCGGGCCAGCAGCGCCCATGATGATGTGGCGCCACCATTCAGGGTGCGACTTTACGGACAGTTGCAGACGTTCCCATGAAATTGCCACGGCGGCCGGCATGAGATACTTTTGGGTGGCATGACTCAGGAATGCGGCATGCGCAGCAACGGAACAGACAGGCACCCCAGCGCGGTACGAATGGATAGGCCCCCGGCCGGTGGCGCAGCGGCGGGCGGCGCAGGGGCGGCATCCCTAAAAGGGGCGCGTACCTGGCGGAGTGAAGTCAGAGGCGCCAAAGACCACGTAGCGCCCGCCGCGCTCCAGCCGGTCGTACGCAGGCTGGAAGAACCTGGAGAGATTTTAAGGTTTTAGGGTTGTACAGGGCATGCACTCGTAGGCAAATCTTCAACTGTCACCTGGCTTTCTGTCATTGTATGCTGAGCCTATTGCGATGGCGAACATGCACATTATAAACAGCGCGCGGGAGAGAGACCATCGAAAACAATGAGATTGTTTAATATCATACGTCAAACCGAAAGCATATACACATACATATACATATACAAATGAACCGCTCTGTGACAGCCTTGCCAACTCTGTCAACACACTGTGCACTGACACCGAGGCAGCAGGTTCAAAGACACCGCAACGCATCCTGCCACTGGACCTCCAGGCGCGCGACCCCGCAACATCGCGCGTCCAGCCTCACCTCCCGCATACCGCATCCAGGACGATGTCAAATGCGCTGCCGCCTGCACATTAACCACGGCGGCTGGGTCAAGCCATCTGCTTGTGCTCCGACAACGTGCATGTGCGCAGAGTCAATGTCGCACAACGGCCAATCTTAAGGGATGTCGCCATTCACCGATGTAATAACTGCTGACGTCTGGCTGTTTGTCGATGTATGCTCATTAGACACCAGCTCTCTCTCCCCCCTCTCTCGCTCTCTCTCTCTCTCTTCTCTCTCCCTCTCTCTCTCTCTCTCTCTC
>VCJN01003145.1:0-65881 GCA_006384855.1 Tetraselmis striata
TCGGCCGCATCGCGCCGCCTGATATATCAGGCACGGCGCCTGCTGGCCTTAATCAGATGATACTTGACACCACCATAGCGGAATAGCCCACCACCAGCGCACATTCCCTCACATTTGGTGCTTCTACCTACTCGATCGCTCCCTCGCGAGCATTTGTCAACCATAAATATAACCGTCTGTCGCATAGCGACTGCTGCGGGCGTTTCGCAAATTACCCCGCCGGAAAGCCATAGTAGGCCTCTTCGACAGCCGCCGATACGTAGCGATCCTACCAAGACGCAAGCATAGGTAGTCGAAACTTCTAGACGACTACCTTCCTTGAATCATAACTCCACTCCCACCGTCACTGGAGACTTACTCTACTCGTCGCGCGAGTTTAATACTGCGAGGATACTGTTCTTCCTGCTCGGAGTTTGTTGATTACCCGGGCGCAACAACTTCTGCGCGACGTGGATCACCTTCGATCCTTCAGTATATGAGCCGAATTGAAGTTAGTGGCCTGACAGGTGACCCACCCCCCTCCCTATCCTATCACATACCCCTACCATAAGACATCGTCGAAAACCATAAGCTGTTGCATCTCGAACTATATTGAGCACATAACTGAACACATAACCACATTGAGCCCGTGGAGGCCGGAAATAAAAACAAAACATAACCTGAATCATAACGTTGCCAAGAATGGCAGCTTCAGCATTTGATCATTATAGTGTTTCTTTGATGGTTGGGCAGGATCTCCTGCCTCTTGCTTTCTCCATTTGCAAGCCAAGAAATTATGACCAGATCCATTGCAATATGAGCAGACTGGTCTACCATCAGGGTGAATCCAGAGATATTCTGGATTGTATCGTAGTTGCCTGGGGTTCGCCTGCCTTTGAGTGCGACCCCGGCCTGCAGTCCGGCCTCCATGACCATGTCCTGCAGTGTATGATTGCCTTGGAGGTCTAGAGCCTCGACCAGATCCTCGACCAGGTAGTCCTGTCATTGCCGGAGACTCCTGACGGAAAGCATATGGTATGTTAGAATATTGTGGGTGGATTTGACCTCGTTTGAGTATCTTCCACGAATCAATGATGTCAATGATCTCTTGTATAGTTTTTATGGTCAATGTCTGGCGGCTTACAGTATGAATTTCGAGCTGTCTTTGAAACTCAACTTTCAGCTCGTTATGTTTACGGAATTTTTCCGATCAAATAATGTTTGACATACTCTGGAGTGCTGGGATGAGTATCACTGTACCCAATCAACTGCAAGCACCCAACGGAAGAATGTGGCCAGGTTGTTACAGTATTTGTATGATAGGGTTTGCAGGCAAAATTCCATTATGCCTGAGACAACCTGAGGATCATAGCTACAGTTTTTGCTTTGGATGTAGCATATTATGTTCTTTGCCAATTGGTGAAAACCATCAAAGGCAGTACCATGCACACCTCGCTTCTGGGCAAACATGGTTTCTATCGTTGTATAGTATCGGGACTGTTTATTGACTGAATCAAGCACATATCTCTCTGACATATAGTCATAGGCATGTGCCGTTACGGTGGGTCCCACTCTGTCTAGAAACTGTAGGATTTCAGTCAAGAACAGAGTACCAGTATGGTTTGCATGCAACTTGTCCTGCCCCGCTAACGGGGTCAGCTTCAAGTGCAGATATGGTTGTTGACCTGCTACGGCAGCATATGTTGGAGGCAGGTCAGGCCAGCCACTCACCGAAGGTGGGGGCTCAAGTCTGGGCGACTTGTTTTTTGGCTCTCCAGTTGGAGGGTATGTTGGACGCTTGCCTGCGACACCATCATGATGTCCTGCAGGTAGATTATGTTGAGACAGCGGCGCCTTGCCTTTATCTGCAGGGCCCGTGTTATGTTGTCCAGATGCCGCCTGCTCTATCATCTTACGGATGATGGAATAGAATGGCAACCCCATGGGTTGACTTGCATACTGCTTCTTGGGATATGTTGCTGCCGGGAATATCTTAACGGCGGTTGTAAACCCTTCCTGAACCTCAGGATTGTACCTCAATTTCCATGACTCGAGGTGAGGGGCCAGGTGGTCAATATATCCCACAACCCACTCAGGTTTGGTTGCAGGCTTATGAGCCATCAAGAATATTTTGCAGTATGTCAACACACGGACCTGAAAAATGAATGCCCCTGGGAACGGTATGATAGCAACGTTGGGTGGCTTGGGTGTAGCAAGTGCCAGCACATGATCGATGTACTGCAACTGCAATATGGTTCTCTGCTGGAGGTCCTCGGCTCCCGCAGGTTTGTTCAGCCTGTGATATTGTGTCATAATATTATCGGTCCAGGCCATGACAAAGTCAGCCATCATATCCACAAGGTCTGCATTCCAGCCTTGGTTATATTCAATGTTTGCTGCCATATCTTTGTACGGTGCGAGATCTGAGTCCGCATAAGGAAGAACCAGTCCGCCCGCTTGTCTCAGCGCATCTATTTTATCATTTGAATCACTGGATTGAAAACCCAGGATTATGTTTTGAATATTGTTGCTGTCATCACGCAGCAGATCATACTATTGTACATACACGGGCATTGATACTTCTCGGTCAGACCGTACTCCGCGTCGTCCACATGTGGCTGCACATGTACTATTAGTATGTCAGGTATCCAGACGGGAACACCTCATTGGTTTGTATGGTTGGCATATGCTGCCTTCTATTGTCATCATCAGAATTAGAGCTGTCAGTGCCATGCTCTGAGTTATGGTCAGTATTATGGTGCTGGGAGGGTTGTGATGTTATCTCCCCTTCTGGCTGCATTTGCTCGCCAGATTGTTCCTCATGTTGGCGTGCATTATGTTGCATATCATTAAGGTCAGGCAAGGCATGACCCATTTGTAACACCTCAGGAAATTGATGAGCCTGAGGGACATCGTGAATTGGGCTATGATCCATCATGTTAGGCGGCCACTAACTTCGATTCGGCTCATATACTGAAGGGTCGAGGTGATCCACGTCGCGCAGAAGTTGTCGCGCCCGGGTAATCTACAGGCTCCGAGCAGGAAGAACAATATTCTTGCAGTATCGAACTCGCGCGACGAGTAGAGTAAGCTTCCACTGACGATGGGAGTGGAGTTATGATTCGAGGGAGGTAGTCGTCTAGAAGTATCGACTACCCTATGCTGCGTCTTGATAGGGTCGCTACGTATCGGCGGCTGTCAAAGAGGCCTATTATGGTTTTCCGGCGAGGTAATTGCGAACGCCCGCAGCAGTCGCTATGCGACAGGGGATTATGGTATGGTTGTGAAGTGCTCGCGAGGGAGCGATCGAGTGGGTAGAAGCACCAAATGTGAGGGAATGTGCGCTGGTGGTGGCTATTCCGCTATGGTGGTGGTCAAGTATGATCTGATTACAGGCCGACACGCGCCGTGCCTGATATATCAGGCGACGCGATGTGGCCGACAGGGCGCGGCGCAGCTCGCCATCTGACGGGCGCGCGCTACGCGCCTATTGTGCTATGATGATTAGGGCTAGTGAGGGTATAGGATATATCCTCACAGTAGTCGCACTTCCGTGCTAACACACGCCACAGCACACATGTTGAATTGTCTATACCGCATTCGTCTTATGCACACACCTTATGGAGTTCGCCGTCGTCATGGCTACAATGAATGTCACATAGATTATTCATGAACAGTTTACGGGCTAGACAGACGGGCGGAATCGAAAATTCACGCAGAAAAATGCAAATAAGATTTTTTTGGAGGGTACGACAATAAATATGATGATATGCTGCTGCTGTATTACCACCACTGATTTTGGGTAAGGATTAGGGTATAGGGTGGGATCATCTAACATTATCGCGTTTAGTATTACACTGCTTATTGCTAGCAGTTTGGGTTTCCTCTTCCCTTGCATACTTAGCAGGCGCGGCACCATAAACTACGGCACTAATACGGTGCTAGTGTACGGGCCCGTACGCCCGTACCGATGGAGCTGCATCGACCCAGCATGCGGCGACCCCAGCAGCTCCTCGGTAATTTCATCGTCGTCCGGCGGAGGTTGCCGTATGCCGTAAGGCACCACCCGCGCGGTTCCCGACGCAGCCATCGCGGGTAGCGCGCTGCTCCCGCATGCTGCTTCGTCGTGCTGCTTGTCTGTCCACATCTTCGTTTGTCACGGCGCACCCATCGGGGTCGCGCCACGCCAGCCACACCCACCCTCCCCTCACTTTATTCTGCTATTTCGCGGGCGTGCCTCCTACGCCTTCTGGCCCCTCCGGAAAGCTTGTATTGAACCCAAAGTATCTTCTTAGCACTGTGCCATGTGCCCCCTCCCTCCCCTGAAACGCCCTTGATAGCGGATGCACGATGAGCATTATTTACAATATTATAACATGCGATTTCCGTAAACAACTCTGCGACATCGCCAGAGCCCGTGCAGCCACCACGCTGCGGTTGGTGTTCTACCTGACTCTTTGTTCACAACACATGGCAACTGCAAACCATTCAAGAGCTGAAGTCTCGTGGATCCGCTAGGCTGCTGCTGTACCGCATGCGCAGGCTCACAGGTGGCGACCTCACCGAGTCGCTGACGTCTTGACGGTGTAGGGCTGAACCAAGGGGAGGCCCATACGCGCCGTTCCCATATGCGGCGGAGCGGCCTCGCAGGCTGCCAACCCCTCGCGTGGCCTCCTGCCGCCCTAGACGCACTATCACTGGAGCAGCGGGCTCAGGCACTGTCGCATTCTCCATCGCTGGCCACAAGTTTCTTGACACTCCCGCATCAGTGCCCAGCCCATAGGCCCCGTATGGCGCCGACCGCCGAGTAGAGTGGGAGACAGACACAGGAGCCACCTGGCCTCGGAAGCTGGCCGCCCCATGATCGCATGGCACCTTGTCAAACGGGCCGATAGCGGGACGTCCGTGTCCGCTGCTGCCAGGGCGAGCGCTGCCGCGCTGATCGGGGGTGGCTATGCGACTGGAGATGCTGCCGCTTGCTTTGCGCTGCGAGCGCGGCGACGAGTCGAACCCCCGTAGAGCTGCCTCCGTGCGGGTCGGCGAGACTTCTGATGGGCGTGGCGAAGGGGCATCGCCGCAGGTCCCGGTGCTGGACACTTTGCGGTTCACGGTGTCCGCCTCTGGGGGCGTGGCGTACATGAGGTCCAGCGCGGGGGGCGCCTGGAGCGGCACACGCAGCTCGTGAGCCTGCGACGCATGGTCAAGCAGCGCGCAGAGATGGACGGAGATGCTGTTGGCCAGGTTCAGCCGCATCTCGTGCTCGCGCGCCATGGCCTGCTTCTCGAAGCGCCTCCGGGCTAGAAAGCCACGCACCGCCGCCTGTGCGCAGCATCGGCCATCATCGGAGCTCAGCGGCTGCCATCATGGCCTCAAGGGGACATGTTTTGCCATGCGATTCACGGGGCGGCGGCGGTGGGCAAGGTGCGAGACTCGACGGCGCAGCGCACCTGCAAGTAGGTGAGCGAGTAGGCGTCTGCCACAGTCAGGGGCTTCCCCCCGACCAGCACCTGTCCGTCATCCTTCGCCTTTGGGGAGGCGGCTTGCGAAAACTTGGGGTTGGAACCGCAAGATGGGGATGGGGGGGGGGGGGGGGGGGGGGGGGGGGGCAGGGATTGCAGCTGTCAGACTCTGGAAGAGGAATAGACTGGAGCGAAAGCATCCCATCGCATGTTGATGTCAGCAGACAAGGGTGGGCGGCCCCGGGAGCTGCACTCACCTTGTGGCTGGACATGTCCTTGAACTTCTCGAGCTGCAGGCGCACCTCCTCCGGGAGCGCCTCTGCTGACATCTGGTTCTTGCGGGCGACCTTGAGGAACATGGCCTGCAGCAGGTCGTGCCAGTAGATGCGCCCGCCGACCGGCGACACGTGGAGCTCCTTTTGAAACAGCCGCATCCGGGCGCGGTTCTGGTCGGTGCCCTCCAGCCCCAGCGGCGGTGGCACGATGGACACCAGCCGCGGGAGGTCCTCCAGGCGGATGAAGCCCTTGGCGTCAGGATCGTACCGCATCCATGCCTTGCGAAGCTGCGCGAACACCTCCTCCGTGATCTGCGCGGTCCAGCGAGGACGACAGCGGCAGTCGGGTCAGCGCCCTTTAAACAATGCGGATTGGTGGCAGTAAGGTGCAATGACCGCGAAGAAGACGTCGGCTTGACCGGCCCATGATGACATGCGTACTATCTTTGAGCGACAAGGACCGGAATCGGGTCACCATCGTCGTGCTCTACCTACTTCCCCATACCCTAAGCACCCCATTCGAATCCCCCCCCCCCCCCCCCCCCCCACCACCACCACCACCCCGCGGCTCCTCTCTCCAACCCCCTTTTATTCCCCACCGCCCCGATCCTAGCCCGATTCGAATCGGGCCACTCGCAGACCGGCACATTCCCATTCGGCCCTGCCAGCGGCTTCATTGCAGCGGATTTGGGATTGGTCACCAATAGCTCTCCCGCTCACCTCCTCCCTGTCAATCCTGTGCAGCTCGCTCTCACCACTCCGCCAACCTCATCCTGAACTGATCGGAGCCGGTCACCCATGGACCCCCCTTCACCCCAAGACCTTAATAGCCTACTTCACCCTTGTGGTTCGCATCGGCTCACTCTCAATAACTTATAGTGCCAATCACCGCAACAATGGGCCCAATTCTGACACAACTTTGACGATGCCCTGGCTGCATGGCGCTGCGCACGGTGGCATGGGGAACACACATGCACTGCCGCAGTGTCCTGGGCCGCGAAAGTTCAGAGCGTGCCATGTGCAATGCAGCGGGGCACGCGGGTATGCGGGGGGGGGGGGGGGGGGGGGGGCACGGACCTCGTCCTCGCTGCTGCTCTTGCTGTTGCTGAAGTTCTCCAGTACGACGGCGATGATGAGGTTGAGCATGATGAAAGCGCCAAGCACAAAGTAGGATATGAAGTAGAAGGGGGCGGCCCGGCTGCCGCAGTTGTCGATGTCCCAGCCCTCGCGCCAGGAGCAGTCAAAGCAGTCGCAGTCCGCCTGACCCTCCACGCCGGGCGCCGCCACCGGCCGCCCGTCCTCCCACACCAGCTGCCCGCTGGCATCCAGCTGCGCGCAGTACGGCTCATCGCTCGGGTCGCAGAGCGGGGGCTCCACCATGCAGTCGTACATGATGGAGTTCCAGGCCTCGCCGGTGATGATGCGCACCAGCGTGAGCAGCGCCACGCCAAACCCGCGAAAGTTGGCGTGCCGGTTGAGCTCCTCGCCAAAGACGACGCGCCCAAAGAGGCTCACGCCCAGCACCGCGTACATGAACAGCAGCAGGAAGCCGAGGCCCGCCACGTTGATCAGCGTGGGCACAGACACCACCAGCGCTGTAAGCAGGATCCGAAGCCCCTGTGGGTGGCGGAGAGGGGACGGGAGGTAGGCGGCGGGGCGGGGGAGGAGAATGAGTCAGTGGAGGCGGGTGCTCTGCCACCGTAATCACAACCCCGCCACCAAGCAGACAGGCGCCCATGTATGACAACTACCGTATAGACAGAAGCATGATCGGCCATTGCCTGCAGGTCTTCTATATCGAAAGCGTCTCAATAGAAGCGGGCGAATCAGACTGTGCCAACTTGTTCAGGTACCCGAGGGTGTGTGTGTGTGTGTGGCTAAGAGAGAGAGAGGGAGATGCGCTGTTTGGAGCTCGGCCCAAGGGCGGGGAGCAGGGCGTGCCTTCAGCGACTTGATCAGCCGGAAGACGCGGGCGATGCGGAAGATCCGGACAAAGTTGGTGCCGACGCCGGTGCTGAGGGCGATCCCCAGCAGCGACATCAGCACGAGCACAAAGTCAAAGCAGTTTGCGCCGCGCGAAAAGTACTCCGCCACGCCGAGGCCCAGGATCTTGAGGCCCGCCTCCGCCGTAAAGATGACGGTGAAGACGATGTTAACGATTTGCTGCATGTTGTCCCAGGTTTCGCTCTGCGTGGCGGTGGGCGGATAGCGTCAGATGCTGCGGCAGCGAGGGGGAGATGGACCGTCCGCCTCAAAGCACCAGCACACAGCGGCACGTGGGGTCCCCTCCCCACCACCACCATCACCACCACCACCACACACACCTGATTGTAGTGCTCCATAGCCATAAAGATGACGTTGATGATGATGCAGACCATGATGACAAAGTCAAACACGTTGGAGTCAACGATGCGGAAGAGCCAGCGGCGGTAGTGGTTGGCCGGCTCCTTGGTCGCCTGCTTCAGCGGCTTGTTCATCATGCGCATGTGGGTTTCAACCCACTGCAGCTGCTGCTTGGTCAGCAGCGGGTTGCCGCCCTGTGCATTGCAATGGACAAGCAACCCGCGGCATCAGCTCACTGCCCCGAATGGCAGCCAGCATGCGGGGATGCGGGCCTGGGTGAGGGGGGGGGGGGGGGGGGGGGGCAGGCATCACCTTGTGCTCCTCCGAGAACTTGTCCAGGATGATGCCAACAAAGAGGTTGACCATGAAAAAGTAGCCGATGATCATGAACGCGATGAAGTAGAGCACCATCACCACGTGCGCGTTGACGCGCGGCTGGTAGTCGATGCCCACAGCGTCCACGCCCTGCACGGTGAAGATGGCGGGCGGAGGGCGGAGGACAGAGGACACGGCGGCGACTCAGCCTGACCCGGCGGCACATGGCAACACCGATAAGAGCGCAAAGAGCTCCGAACGCTGCACCACAGTACACCGGCACACCGGTACGGACACAGGCACGGGGACACAGCCGCGCCCCCTCACTTCCAATATATCTTAGCTGTTGGTCACGGGCATTGAGCATCTGGCTAGATCACGTCCAACAGCTCCGTAACCCCATGGAGCATACCTAGACTCCCACTGCCTGTTAGTTAGGGTTTGGCCACTAAAGGGGCTGCCGTTCCCCGTGGCACCCCGACAGGCACCATGGTGGATGCCGCCTCACAGGCAGGTCAGAACACCAGGCTTTACAACATGCTGTCATGCAAGGTACGGCTAGGCTTCGACATGACGCCTGCCCGCCTGCTACACATGCCCGCCTCATGCTGGGGAGTGCAGTGGGCGAGCCACGGGCGCAGGGCAAGCGCGCGCACCTGGTACATGACCGCCGTCCAGCCCTCCGTGGTGGCCATCTCAAACAGCGTCTTCATGGCCTGACGGGCGGCGCGAGGAGGACACCGCGTGTCAGCTATCGGTTCAGCCGCCAGCTATATGGCACCTTGCTGGCGCTGAGCACCCTATGGGTAGAGGGGCGATGGGGGTGTTTGCGGCTCACGGGAGAGGCGGCTTGTGTGTGAGGGTGGTTGTGTGGTTGTGTGTAGGAAGAGGGGGGGGGGGGGGGGGGGGGGTTACAAGGGGGAAAGGCGCGGGGGCGCAGCTACCTGGAAGATGTTGTCGAAGTTCATGTCGGCGTTTTGCCACTCGCAGGGCAGCTCGTCCGCGTCAAAGCCAAGGCACTGGTCCGCCATTTTCACCTGTTGCGGCGGAGTATTGAGGGTCCACGTGGGAACACGCGGCGGCTGCCTGTCAGCGTGCCAATTAAGAGGCTGGCGACCCCAGTTGCCTGCGCTCCCGAATCAAACAAAGCTCCTACAGCGTGGCCCTCTGGACAGAGGCAGCGGTGTGTGACTACCCTGGGATGACTGTACGGGCAGTTGAGGGGGCCCGCGGGGGGGGGGGGGGGGGGGGGGGGGGGCAACCTGGCAGCGCAGCAGCGCCGCGTCCTCCACGCAGCAGACCGACGTGTTATATGTCAGCGGGAACTGCGTGCTCTCTGCCGCCGCGGCGACAAATGCGTCGGTGCAGTTGGGGTAGCCGCGGTCGCCCATGGCCGCGGCCGTGGCGGGCGCGTCCAGCGGTGCGAAGCACTCCTCCGCGCTGCACGCGTAGAAGGCACCCAGGAAGAGCTGCATGCCCAGGATGCCAAAGATGATCCAGAACAGCGTGCTCACCACTAGCACGTTGCCCAGGCCCGGCAAGCTCGCAAACAGCGCGTTCACCACCACCTGCAGACATATCACACAGGGGCACAGAGGCGCTAGGCAATAGGACTCGTTGATATACATGGGTGTTTAAACAGAGATGGGAAGGTACCTGGGCTGGGACCACCTTGGCGCTTCCTGCTCTGCCATGATACCAACCCAATCCATGATGACACACCAGTACTATCGACAGTCCCATGCCATCGACTTTCAATTGTGACAATTCGATCCCACTCGCAACACCGACAAGTCCATTCCATTGACTCGCACCCGCCGAAGCTCCACACCATCCCACGACCTTGTTGATGCCCTACCACCAAAGCCGGCCATGCGCTGTAATCATCCTAATGTGGTCACTGACAAAGCCGCGCGCTCTCTCAACGTTCTCCAGCAACGTCAGCGATGGTGGGTCTCCGGCGTCGAAGAGACAGGGAACATGCCGCGCCCAGCAAGTGGGGGCCAAATGCTTTGTCATTGGTACCCTGCACTGGTAACTACAGTGAGGCGCGTTTGCGATGGAATTTGGATGGCATCGCTCCGCGCATGTATGTGTTTCGGTTGGCCGTAGGGTCGAGCAGCGGGGAGGGCGAGAGCGAAGCGCCACCTTGAGCTCCGGGATGCGGTTGATGACGCGCAGAGGCCGCAGGACGCGCAGCGCACGGAAGGTCTTCACCCACGTGAGGTCCAGCGAGGTGAGGCTGAGTGAGACGATGGAGAACAGCACGACCAAGCAGTCCAGGACGTTCCACCCGTCACGCAAGTAGCTGTACTCCTCCATCAGCAGCCCGAGCGAAATCACCTGCCAGCAGCAACAATACTGCAACTTAACTCCTCCGCAGCGGCAAAAGACGCACAGTTTGTTGGGGGCTGTGCTGACAGGATCGTATACTCTATTGTGGTACCTGTGCAGGCGCACTTGTAAGCATGCCATAAGCATGCCATCTAAACATAAATTATGGGGGTGGCATGGCGGCACGCTCTCAGTTTTGTAATGTAAATCCGTTTGGTTCTCGATGGCAACAGGCAAGGCGCTTCCGTATAGCTGATTTCTTCCAAAGTGCTTTGGCACCCGTATCTTGACAACCATGGCATTATCAACAACTCCACGCGATATCACATTCGTCGCAGTAATAGTATGCAAGACGATACGATGACAAAAGATGGGGAAAGTTCAGGGCGAAGCTGAGCAGCTTGTACATGCTTGTGGTGCCATTTTCCCCTTGCCATAAGGCAACGCATGCTGCAGCGGGCATGGCGGCGGGTGAACTGGGCGGCCTGCCTTGACGGCCATCTCAATGCAGAAAAAGGTCGTGAAGATGATGTCAAGAACCAGCAGGATGAGCTCCTTCTCCGCGTCCTGTGGGGCGTACGGCGGCGGCGGCGGCGGCTCAATAACTGGCGGAGCGGCATGCGGCTGATGTACATTTTTGAGTGCGGCGGCGCGCACCATCCAGGGCGTCTCCACGGCGATGGAGATGCTGCTGGCAAAGATCATCAGCATCATGAACATGTCAAACCGCTTGTCGTCCGCGATCTCGTAGCACACGCGGCGCAGCCAGCTGCTGGTTGGCAGGATGCCGAGGGAGCGGCCGACAAAGCTCTCGTAGCCGTACGGCTGCGCGCCTTTGAAGCGCCGCAACGGCCCCCATCGTATCCCCACCCTCTCGACACTTGCGGCCTGACGGCGCCAGGCAATCAACCAATCAGTCCGATGAGGAGGCGGATCCCTGCAATGCGGAGGAATCCCATCCAGGGCAGCCCGGGACAGCACACAAGGCATGCGCAACACGATGCCCTCATATGAAGGAGATATAAGAAGGAGACAAGGGAGCTCCTCCCAAAGAAGTGACAACTTTCCGCAGGTCTGATGCTGGTAGACCGCAATGTGACTGTCGGCGCGTTCAAAGCAGCAAAATGGCCGGCACTCGCATCATGTGACACCACGTGGTACATTCCATATGGAGAGTAGGGCGCTCGAATGTCACAACCGCTGCAAGGCAACGTCCGGCGCCGGAAAGGTGCGTTTTCTTAGCTTAACCAGTCGATGAAACGCCTACACGCAGGACCTCACGGAATTGGGTGTGATTGGCAGTGCCATGGCATTTTATTGGGTTTGCGGGACAGTGAATGGTCTTGCTGTAATGAGCCGAAATATCCGTGCTTTATTTGTGATGCGTTTTAATGTATTTCAATATAAACACAAACTTACTCTCTTCGAAGGGGGGGGGGGGGGGGGGGGGTAAAAACGATATCATACCGTGAACCCAAAGCGAGGTTACGGTATGTGTATGATGGCCTGCAACCCAGCGAACTGCCGCAGGATCGCCCATATTGAATAAGTCATCGGAAGTGAAATGATGTTGTCGGTTGATAATATCGTGCAATATGTTGCGGCTGGATCACTCGAGCCTTCTGGAATCATGCGACCGGTGAATCAATGTGCGGCAAATTACCGCACCCTTGACATCACAGCATTAGGAGCGCCTTAGGGCGCTGGCAATGCACCCCCTCTGACGGCTGGGACAGTAATCCTAGCTTTACCTCACAACTCCGCAACTGCACAACAAATATAATTGTTGTGTTGTATCGCCGCGCATGCCATGGACGGTATTCTAGACTGTCAGACACATATGTGACAAAGCAGTCTACATCCCTGGCTCTGTATTTCAGCTTCATCAGCAGCAGGAACCGGAGCGCTCACTTGTCACGTTATGTACAAACGTCTCATCGTCGTGGCATGCCTGTCAGCGAATATGATGTGCAGCCGCATCCGTGGGTCCGTACAGTATTCGCAAATCGATCCGCAGCGGTCGTTGCGAGATATTGTACATGCTGATAGTTGCTACCGCATCAGTCGAGCATGTCGCAAGCAAACGATTCCCATATGGTACTCGCGCCAATTTCCCGCTACGGGTGGTAATAGTCCATAGTAGCGACTACATGCTATTATGATATTGCTGATATCATGAAGAACCTGCCGGCACACGACGCACCAGTACTGCTACGCGTCTCGTCTACGTTGTACGGGTATAATTACAGCCCTGCTTGTCTTTGCGTAGGAAATGTACTCCCGAGTGTTTCAAAACCCAATGATGGCTGGCGTCGAATAAAGTGCAGACCCCCAAGTGCCACACGAGATGGGCATCGCTTGCAGTGACATGCAGTGCCGCGTCCGCTCGCGCCAGCACGCACCTGCCGTGGGGCCGCTCCCCCGTAGGTTGTCCAGGGGGAGTCCAGCACCACGAGCTCCATGTCATGGTCCTCCTGCCAGTCCGCAAGGCTGCCGGTGGTACCCAGCGACATGCGCTGCACGCGGCGCTCCTTGAAGCTCGCGAAACCTCCCTCCCCCGTTACAGGGCTGCCTGGGCCGTCCTCTTGCGCCTGTGCTGCCCCATCCTCCCCTGGCGCCTGATCCAGCGCCTGATTCGCCGCGGGCGGGGCGGACTTCCAGAGCGTCGCAAACCAGCCCATGCCATGCTTTGCCTGATCATAGCACAGCGCGTGTCCGTACGACTTAGTCATCGGACAAACCAAGCGACAACGGCAAGTAGTTGTTCGTATTCTGTCCGATGTCGCGTTTTGTGTGTACATTGGATACTAGTCTGGTACTGCTTAGTCAGCGTACGGCTAAAGGCCAGCAGCCAACCACCGTGGCACCGTGCACGGCCGCCATTGCGCAACCTGCAACGGTGCAGCTTGCAATCGCTTGAGGCGAGAATGGTGCGGGCAGTGGCGCACACCTTGGCCAGGAAGCCACTGGCTTTGAGGTCGCGCCCCTGCCAGTGGGAAGCAGGCTCGCCCTGCTCCGGCTCGTCGTTGCCCTTGGGGTTGCTGAAGTTGGAGAGTAGGATGGCGATGAAGAGGTTGAGGATCATGAAGTCGCCGATGACAATGAGCGCCACAAAGTAGAGCGTGGACCACATCGAGGTGGCGCGCACGCCATCATACATCACCTGGTTCCAGTCCTCACCGGTCAGGATCTGGAACACCGTTACGGCGGCCCACACGAGCGTATCGAAATTGTGGCGCGGCACGCCGTCCTCCAACATGACGAAGCGGCCGCCAAAGACTTGCATGCCCAGCAGCGAAAAGATGAACACTGGACAGAGGGATTTTGGGAGAAGGGCGGAGGGGGTGAGGGGGGTATCAGCTCTCCCGGTATCAAACTGGATAGATGATAGTGTGGAACATGCAGGCGTCAAGTCAATATCCGACACATCCAGTGCGCCGCGCGCAGGCCCAGGAGGCGCGCACCAACGAGGATGACAATGAGGCAGAAGTTTCCCAACTCCTTGATGGTCCCAAATAGCACGGTGATAAAGTCCTTGAGGGAGCTCCAGGAGTTGATGAGCTTGAGCACGCGCAGGATGCGGAAGGCACGGAAGGCCGACAGGCCGCCGCCGCTGCCGTCACCTGCGGCAGTGAAGCTGAGCACAAACTCCAGGATGGACACCATCACCACAATCTGCTCCGCGGGCAGCACAATGGCATGCTGTGCTCAGCAGCGCCCACGCAATCTGGCGGGCCATTATCAGTCTTAGGTAGACGGAAAGGGGAGTGATTTCGGAGCATGAGATGATTGTGCTGTCGCATCACACGGAGCTGGTGGGCTGAAGGGAAGTGGCGGCTGTGCTCACCGCATCAAAGATGTTGAACCTATCCTCCAGATACTTCTTGATACCGAGGGCGGTGATCTTAATGATCATCTCCGCCAAAAAGATGAAGGTGAGCACAAGGTTGATGAGGTCCACCACCGCCTCGTACATGGTGCTCATGCCGTGGTACTCCATTGCCAGGACCACCGTGTTGATGACAATCATCAGGACAATCAGATTGGGAAACCACGCGGTCTGGATCAGAGACCTGCAGGCGCCACAGCAGAATGAGGTAGGGGACGGCGGGCGAGAACAGGATTGCCAAGCAGCAACTGGTCAACGAGGGCGGGAGCTGTGCGCAGATGGATACCCCACCTGCACAGAGGCCGGAACCCAACAGCGTCGCCTTGGGTAGTCTCCAGCATACGCAGCTGCAGCACATGCATGCCAACTTGTTCAGTAGGGCATGCAAAGCCCCCCAAGTCCTACCCTCCCTTCTTGACCCCCCACCCCCCCCCCCCCCCCTCCATCCCTGGCTATCCGGTACCATGTGTGTTCCTGCTGCTGCCGGAGCTCACAGCGAAACTCTAAGGAGCGCAACACTCCGCGGGCTGCGTTGCCCACAAGGGTCGCCACTGTCCATTGGCTTCATTGGCAAGACCAACATGCATGGCATTGCCTGGGCCGCTCACCTCCTCTTCCGCCCGTCGCTCTTCCTCCTCTTTCATAGACAGCGTCTTGCCCTGCAATGCCAGCTCCGCAATGCGCAGGCGCTGCTCCTCCTCCTCGTCCAGCTTGCGCTGCTCCTCCATCTCCTGGTCCTTTTGCTCGTACATCTGGACGCACAGGCGCCGTCAACATGATGTAGATGCGGAGCAAGGAATGCACTCGCCGCAGCGCCAGTTGAGTGCACAGGTGGGCGCTGGCGCTGCGGCAGAAGCGGCGTGGCGGACCTCAGTGATGACGCCGAGAGCGAGGTTGAGGAGGAAGAAAGCCCCCAAGAACACGAGGAACAGAAAGTATAGGAAGGACCAGCCGGTGGTGGCGTCCATGCACATGTACATTATCTGCCGGCAGCGTCGGTTGCACCAAAATCCAGGCTTAGTGCTCACGCAAGAGGAAATTGCGGAGGGAGTGCAATGATGATGGCACTTTCGCGAGACTGAGGTGGAGCTGGGGGTGGGATGGGGGTGGGGGTGGGGGTGGGGGTGGAGCTTGTGTAGATGGCTTCACACAAAACAAATAGCCAAAACAGGGTGAGAAGGTGTCGAGGGAGTTGCTGCTGAAGGGCATTGCATAAGGGGTTGGGGGTGGTGGTGTGTGTGTGTAGGGGGGGGGGGGGGGGGGAGGGGACCTGCGTCCAGCCCTCCAGCGTGATGCACTGAAAGATGGTCAGCGAGGAGTAGAAAATGTTGTCAAAGGAGGTGACACCGGCGTTGGGGTTCTCCCCGAAGTTCTTGCACTCTGAGGAGCTCTCCACGTCCTCATGGCACAGCCAGCCATGCCATGGCTGCACCCGCTGCGTGCACATCTACAGCCGCGGGTCCCATGTGGCTTCAGCTTCTCACTCCATAACTCCCCCCCCCCCCCCCCCTCCCCCACCACCAAGCAATACCCAACAGTGATAGCTGCGAACGAATCGAGCTGCGGTAGAGATGCAGGCCGAGGGATGCAGGGTTAACATCCTACTGGCATGGCCAGAAAAAGGTCCGACAATGTGGCTCATAGACATCCCTAAGGACATGGAATGGCTGTTGCCATTGCCGCTGCCAAAGGTTGTAGCATGCCGATACGCTAGCGCATGCCTGGGACCGCACGCTGCCACCACACCATTGACACCAGGCATAGAATGTGGCTGGCAAGTGTTTTGAAAATCATGCCCTTGCTTTCCGACAGGTACATGCAGACAAGCTTGGGGAGGGGAGTGAAAGGCAGGTCACGCTTCATTCAGGAGGCTGCCTCTGCCCCACTCGTACCTGCTCCTCATCCACCACCTCCCACGTGGTGCTGTTGCCCGTGTCGAGGGGCACAAAGCAGCGGTACCGTAAGACACCCTTGAAAACCTGAATCCCCAGAATGCCGAACACCGTGAAGAGGAAGACGCACATGAGCAGGACGTTCCCTGAAGCAGCAACCGGCGCCGGAGTATCAGCTGTGCTGCAACACAGGCATTGTACAAGAGGGAAAGGGGAAAATATACAAAAGAGTTTAAGCTGCTGTCGCTGCTCAGCACAAATCAATACTCTCTCACTGCATTTCTGTTTGTGTGGTGTGGCATGTCCCCAATAGTCTATGTGCTAGTTCACGTGTCTCCGCATACCAATGTAGGCAATGGAGTGGTTCTGCCAACCCCACATGCCGGCATGTTCGGGTTGTCAAGAGGGAAGGAGGGGCACACCTATCATGGGGATGGACTCAATTATGGTCCCCACCAGCACGCGCATGCCGGAGAGGATGGAGATGGTGCGCAGGGGGCGCAAGACGCGCACAGTGCGCAGCGCTGACAGGTTCTGGTCGACTCCGGGGAACAGGCTGCGCAGGGATGACAGGCCAAAGCCACCCAAGAGGAAACCAGGCAAAAGAGGGTGCAGGGAGGAAGTTGGGGGGGGGGGGGGGGGGGGGGGGGGGGGTTATCAGGAGCAATATTCAGCTGAGTTATAGGGAACTAAATGCCAGCCCAGTGGAGCATCGAACCGGCTTTCAACATGCGCGCATGCCTGCTCTGGGCGAGGATTGTAAGCAAGTGCAAGCAAACGCCCCCCCGCCCCCCTCCGCCCTAGTTATCATAAGCATCTCGCCCATGCTTACCCATACTGGTGTGTAAGCGTAAGCGTAGACAATGTCCCCCCTTTGTGCTATGGATGTCTGGCTGGGGGCGGCGGCGGCACCTGATGAGGCTCGTCACCACTACAACAAAGTCGAGGATGTTCCAGCCGTCACGCAGGTAGGGCGGCACCCGCATGCGCTCGTTCCTCTCGCTGTAGCTCATGGGCGGCCGCGGGTCCGCAATCACGCCAAATGCGATCATCTGGGCGCCCGAGGAAAGTGAAGGGCAAATGGGTGGGCGATTGAAAAGACTCAGCAGGGCCACCTTCTGATGGGATGCTGGCAGGGAGGCATTGTAGCGGCGGCGGTACGTACTTTGATGACCATTTCAGTTGTGAAGATAATGACAAACACCACCTCGGATTGCGAAATAATCTGCGCCGGAAGCAAACGGAGGCTCGTCAGCGGGGCAGGGGTGCAACAATCATGGGAGGCATGCTGAGGAGGATAGACACAGGCGCAGAAGCAGGGCAGAGGACTGGGCTGCGCACCACGTTGCGCCCCTCATCCATGGGCTTGAGCGGGTCATAGAGAGCAAGGATGATGCAGTTTATCATGATGGTGGTGAGCACCACTCCCTGCGCAAAGTGGCAACAGTAAGCCAACTCCATGTTCAGCCTCATTACGGTAGAGAGTTGGGTTTTGCAGGATGTCTCCGGCGGGCCGGCGGTGTACCTCAAAGAAGGGGTGCTCCACAATCTTTATTGTCAGCTTCCGCACAGGGTTTGTCACGCGCAGGTTGCCACATGACTTGTGCACGTAGTCCTTCTTCGGCTGCCATTTCACTTTGCCTTCCACCACTTCCAGGCGCGCATTGGGCACCGGCGCGTCCTTCAGCACGTTGGTCTTAGCCAACAGCTTCCACGGGTCGTCCGCCATGTCGCTGCGCTCTGCCATGATAGCCTACTACGCAGTGCCCGCTCTCACTTGACCTACATCCCCAGCAAGCCGCGACCAATACACCACTACACGTCCGTGCACTGGCGGGGCGCGCCTTTCCTCCAGCTCCACTGGATCCTGTGAAGCAATGTCATCAGAGAGAGGGGAGCGCGTGCTCAACCGCGTGGTGGTGTGTCGCTGTGAAGCAGTGCCAGGGACGCAATGCCCCCCTTCCTGCCCAAAGCAATGGCCTGCGGTCGCATTGTTCACACATATACATGTACAAGGCAACTATCCGGCATAACTAGCTGCAGTTAATCCGGCATAACTAGCTGTATAGCTCCCGGATGATCATGCTTTTTTTGAGTACTGCGAGATTCCATTTGATGTAACTCCAGCACGCCTGCTTGATCACTTCTTAGCTTCTTAATTCCCCCTTTCCCCCTTTCGCTCGCTCCAAATCTCGTCCCTGGTGTGTCTCTAGCAGGGGCACTGTGGCTGTGAGGTAGCAGGCAGCCGTCGGGATGGTGGGGGGGAGACCGAGGCCAGGCGAGAACACATACTACGCAAGGCCTGTGTCGACCCACCCAATAGACCCAACAAGATTGGCCTGCTAATAATGATGCGGGGGTGCATTTTTGCCCCTCTCCCCCGTGGGTGCGGCAGTCAAGATAGAACCCGTGCGCCGGGGCCGTGGCCGGGCATGCCGCGGCCGCCATGCCATGAAATACGCCTGCCCGCCGCCGACAAGCGGCTGTGCACTCGTATCGTACCTGTTCCAACCCGGCCGCTTCGCGGCTACGCTGAACCAGCCGAGTGGTGGCACTCCGCCGCATACACTGTTGCGAATGACGGGGAAGGCCTGTTAGTGCCTTGCTGTATCAAAGCGACGGGTGGCCATCCGGTTGGGCTGTGGATAAGATGTATGCCGGGTCGCGTCGATTCTTGGATCGCCTTGACGATCGCGACGAATTCGTAATTACCTGTACCGTACTGGAGAACAGTTGCTCATGTAAAAAAAGTACTGGAGAACAGCAGCGCGCGCAAGATTCGTTACATACATCCACCTTCATCGAGTATAGGGATCATAGTGACTATTTACGTCCGCAGTAAAATGTGCTAAGCGACGATGAAAGTTTGCGGTGGTGTACGGGTTAAATCCTGGAGAATTCATGGAATCATTTTCGTGTCATAAACGCAATTTACCAACGAAAACCACACAACACTGCCGATAGTACTTACTACGTAGCGACTACCTAAATCATTTTTTCGGTGGAGGTACGAGTAATCATGTATACAAGTGATCTCATACCTTTATTAAAAAACTAGCGACTACTAATCCTTAGTCGCTAGTAGTGTTTTGCCGTTAGTACCGGTACCTTTGTCGTTACCGGTACCTTTTGTCGTTAAAAAAACTACTAGCAGTACCGGTTGTCGTTACCGGTACCGGTACCGTATGGTACTCATCTAAAATGAATAATACCAGCTGCGCTGGTATTATTATTTTGATTGTTTTGTATAGAGTAGGGTAGCGACTATACCGGTACCGCTAACGACGAAAGGTACCTGTGACGAAAGGTACCGGTACTGCTCTTATTACTCGTACCCCGCCGCCGTGCCACGCGGCGCAGGCCGTCGTGTATGCCGTTTTACTTCAGATCGCCCCCGCGATGACGAGATCAGCCGCCCAGTAACTTCGTTCACAAGCCATGCCAGAACGCTGACACCGAACCGCCTGGTGTGAAAGTGAGGCCGTGTCGCAGTCCGTCCAGTGCCCGGTCCGACCGAACGTTGCTTGCGCTGCCGGCCCCTCCGGCCGGTCCCTCGGCACCAACACGCTCACGCCCGGGCGGCATGCGGCGCGAGGGCGCGGCCGGGGCGTCGTCCCCTGCGTTGATGGGCGCCACCCCGTTGGACGCGCACCACCGCGTCGGCTCGCTCAACGCCTCCTCCGAGTGGCTGCACAAACTGGACGCGAAGCGCTCCTGCCGAAAGATGGCGAGGAGGGCGCTCCCGATGCTAATGGCGCTATGGGCGTTGATATTGCTGGGCCTCACCTTTACGGACTACGGCGCGCCCCTCTTCCCACTTGACCCCGCCTTTTCACACATCCTTCCCTCACCCAACGTAAACGGTCGCACTAGTGCGTGCGCACGCGTCTACCACCTTACACTTGTCTTTCTCTGCAGGTTGGATACCCCGGCCGCATAAGCGGCTCGCTGTGCCCGAGAAGAACTCGGCGCTGGTGGGGAAGGTGCGCGACAGTCTCGGCTACTCAGGGACTCCACCGCGTGTGACAAGCGCGGCACGCTGACGGCTGCCCCGGTCGCCCCGGCGCAGAGGTTTCTACTCAAAGGGCCCCACGTCATGTGCCCCGCGGAGGTAAAATATCGGGTGGGCACGCCCGTGAACGAGACGGCCGGCTGTCGGTGCGATGCCGGCTGGGAGGTGCGCAAGGCGCGCAGCGGTGGCCTGCCCCGTCTGGCACAAGAAGCCACGCAGCAACAGCAGTGCAGGGCGTCACGCCCTCACCCCCCCCCCCCCCCCCCCTTCCTCCCCCTACTCCCCACCCCCTCTTCCCATCCCTAATTTTCCCGATGCTGCTAATGCAGGGTGACACGTGCCACACCGCGCTGTGCGCACAACCTTGCGAGCATGGCCGCTGCATCAAGCCCAGCACCTGCAAGTGTCATGGCGGATGGAGGGTGCGCCCTGCCCTACCCGCAGGATTATGTCCGCCATAGATGAATGCACCCACACCCTCAACGTGCGTATATACAGATACATACGCACATGTGTGTGTGTGTGTGTGTGTGTGTGCATGTATTGTATGCAACGGTAAAATTGGCAACAAAGCTATCCGCCCCGATGCTTCTGTAGGCAGTGCGCATGCTACTGTCGGGTGGCTGTCCTTCCCGACCTAGGCATTTCCATTGACAAGGCGCATCGGACAATTAAATAGTTCTAACGGCGCGCGCTGGGCTTGGCATGGCAGGGCAGGCTATGTGACCAGCCCATCTGCGACCAGGGCTGCCACCATGGCACCTGCATCGCGCCCAATGTCTGCGCGTGCGAGCGCATGTGGAAGGGCCCCAGCTGCAGCATCTTATGTATGCACGGCGAGTTTCAGGTCAGCACTTCTTTCCCTCTTACCACCCCATCCTTTGCATTTCCCCCACCAGCGCATCTTCGCCGTCAATCATGAGGGATCCACAGTGTGTTTGTGGGGGGGGGTGGAGGGAAGGGGGGGGGAGGGGGGGGGAGGGGGGGTCATGAAGGGTGGCTGTGGCCACTGAGTCTCGCTGACTCGCGACACCTCTGCCCCCGGGAACAGAGGAGCCAAACAGGCGCGGATGGCCGGCCGATGTCGCCCTGCGTGTGCCAGGAGGGCTGGCATGGCAAGGGATGCAATGAGGCGCTGTGCACCCGCTTTGGGTCAGCCCCCCCCCCCCCCCCCCCCCCCCCCCCCCAAAAAAACAGTCATTTCCATAATCTCTATCGCTGCAACCGCCTTCTCCCGTTATCTCCGCAGCGCTGCCATTTCATCGGCAGCCGCCATCACAGGAATGCTACCAAGTCATGTGGAAGCAGCGGACAGGGGGCCATTGCTTGCTACAGTGCTGCTGCAGCAATGCTTCCCCCACCCACCACAGGGACTTGCGACTAGCCCCGGTGCATTCAGAGGGAAGCAGAACGAGCACAACGCCCTCTGCCTGCATTTTATTAATTCCAGGTAGCTAGGCGCACACCGACACATCACAAGCGCACTGTTCTCTAGCATGGCTGCATGGCTGCATTTCTGTCCATAGGCATCGCTATAGAGTATAACGGGATAGTTTGAGGATGTGATGGTGTGTATCCGTGCCAGGCTGATATGCAGGGCAGTGGTCCGCGGTGTTAGTGGGCCGTGCTGACAGCAGATTGGATCGTGGTGTTGCGCGGGGTCATGCGGCAGGTGTGTCAATGGCGTGTGCGGGGAGCCAGACAAGTGCACCTGCGACCCGGGCTGGCGTGGCAGCGACTGCGCAGACAGCGCGCTGCAGCCCGTCGCCAAGGACATCCTGAGGGTGGGCCCACGCGCCTGCTCCTGCCCCGTTGCCCTAGGGCTCTGCGTTACCTCTTGCACGCACATGGTGCCCATGAGTTCGCACAGCGGCACACTGCCAATGCCAGGGGCGGCTGTGAACACGTGCCCCCCAGAGATCAAAGCTTCTAGACTAATCTTACATGTGGTCGCTGATTCGCAGTCGGTTTACTTCGACAAGGGCGAATTTGGAAGTGTGCTGGTCAACCAAGGTACTCCTGACAAGTCCTGGAAGCACATGAAGGTGTGACTGCCATAAAGGAGGCGCACATGAGAGTGTTGGAAGGGGAGGGGGTGGGATGGGGCGGGAAAGGGCTGGCAAGCTGAGGGTGTCACATCTGCTGTGGCCCGCAGGACTATCTTTCCTGGTCACCACAAGACCATCACGTCGACCGGGAGGTGCTACGCAAGCTGGTGCCCGCCAACGACAGTCTCACCGGCTACGACTGGCGGATGGCGGCCTCCAAGGGAACCAGGTACGCTGGCATGCTCCCCCTCCCACCAACGCTCTATTGCCAATCCATCTTGCATCCTGTCTCACATGAGGATGCGCAGAGGCAAGCCGTGGAAGCGCTGCGCGGTGGTGGGCGATCAGGCGGGGCTGCTGCGAACGCAACTGGGCATCATGATTGATCGCCATGACGCCGTGTTGCGCTTCAACCAGGCGCCCACATCCGGCAATCAGGTATCTCAACAGCAACCAAGTGTGTGTTCTTCCACCCTCCCCCCCCTTCTCCGGCGGGCCCTCCTGAAAGCACGCAGTGGCGAGTGCTACATGCTTGCATTGGCTTCAATCTACCTGTGCCCATCGGAGGAACCATGCTCAGCGTGCGGGGCAGCTTCCTGCCAATGGGTACTGACAGCCGTTCTCTTGCCAGGAGCATGTCGGCAGCAAGACCACTGTGAGACTGATCAATAAGAAAACGGCGGAGCAGCTGTTCCGGCGAGGGAGCAAGGTCAAGGGGCAGAAGCCGCGGTCAGGGCTTGGGCGGGTGAGGGTCGCTACTGCTGTCTGCACTCAACTCCTGTACCTGTATGCGGGGGGCGGCTGAGAGGCGCGAGTCGGCCGTATCTGCGGGGCCTACCCGCAGGGGGAGCCGCACCTCATCTGGCGCCCCGACTCGTACCATATCTACCCCAAGCTACGCACCTGCTGCCCACAGAGCAACGTGCAGCTCCTGCGCAGCGACTGGGTGGACGTGCAGGTGGATGCATACAAGACAGTGCTGAGCAGGTGCAGTGGCAATCCACTACGGGGCTCTGCCCTACTGTGTTGCTGCGAACAATCACTGGGCGCCTCTGAATGCTTAACCTATTGAAGCTGTGGGTGCAGCAGCCTGACCTGATGGGGCGTTAGGCCGAGTGCGTGAAGAAAGTACTGGACGCTGCTCATGCACTGCTTTACTCACATGTGTTTGGTCCCCAAATCAGGCTGATGAATGCAGGGCTGATTGTGAGCGACGACCCGCCTGAAGCGGCGAGATATTCCGAGCAGTTTGTAGATCCGACGCTCTTCTTGGACGGCCTGCATCGCGTGCCCACTTCTTTCATAGGCATCACGCTGATGGTGCAGCTGTGCCAGTGCGCGCCTCGGCTTGCCCCTGCTACTTGCAGCTGCATGCGGTACCTGTGCAGAGTAGTCGTTGACGGCTTTGTCGGATGCGTTGACGTGCAGGCAAGTGAATGTGTTTGGCTTTGACCCCGGCTTCATCAGGGTATGCTTCCCCTCATGCCGGTGCCCTATCTTTATGCTGGCTGGCTCATGGACAAATGCTGGACTCATACAGCGTTGCTGGCTGCTGCAGGCACGCACACGGGCAATGGGTTTCCTAGGCGACACATACTACGATACTCAAACACTAACGGCAATTACTGCCACTGAGTCAGAGGACGAGGCCATTGTGTACGCTGACCAGGTAAACCATCGCCGGAGTATACTCGTGATCCAACTTGTCTTTGAGGCATAGTCATGGTCATTGACTGTGGCCCTGTTGGTATTTATGCTGGAAGGACCCCGGCGGCTCCCTACGGCCCAACAGGTGAGCTTCGCGCTTCCAACCTGATGCGTTGCTATCTCATTTGCGCTCGCTGCGAGGAGGCTTGTGTTGCCCATGTTTTCCACCCAAGCTGTGGTGTCCTCTGCAAGCTGCTTGTTATTATGCATTGAGTGGCAAACGGTTGTCACATCCTGATGTCTAGCCATTGGCACATGGCTGCTTTTGTTTCAGAGGCAAGGATGCAACTGCCTTTATGCCGGACGGAGAACCTTTCCCTGGTGGTGGCGGGACCTTCACAAAGGGTGCATTGGACCAGGTTTGTCATTTTCACACTACCTGTTACTCTGGGCCTGCTTACAAGTATATGCTTTAGAAGCTTGTGCAGGCCTTAATAGATGGCGTGTGTTGATTGGCTGCGCGTTTACCCGCATCAGCAGTTTCGATAGAGTTAAGAATTATTCAATGTTTCGCTGTGCCCCGCATGCCATCCACGTGACAGATGATGCTACAATTGATGGAGATGGATGGCTACATTACCCTATGCACATCCGAGCATCCAGAGAAATGTCTGGACAGTGTGCAGCACTATGATCGTCACCAACGGTAGTTTGTCTCAACACAAGGAAATATAGTGGCCAATAAAATCACACCCTCTCATTCATTGACGGTCGTCTTTAAAAGCTGGTCCACAGTCGTGGAGGTTGTTTGAATAAGCAGCACGCATGTCTTATGTGTTGACAATGAACCAGGACGCTCCGAAAGGCTTGACGCCATTTTATATCATGTACAACATTCGACCCTTTTGTACAGCATTGCTGCCTGACTCGATTCTGTCAACAAAACCAAGCCATGTGAACATTGACCTAGCTGGCACACGACATATGTATACACACACGCACACACACACACACACACACACACACACACACACACACACACACATACATATATATTTATTTATCTATTTATATATATATGTATATATATACATACATATATTTATGTGTGTGTGTGTAACGACCTGCAAAAGGCTTGATTTGCCTGAAGCCCATGTATGTTTGCTCGTTAAAGCTCGCAGAACCCCCAAAAGGAACTTTAATATGGAAACGTTGTTGAGCGGGAGTTAAGTCGGCCTGAAATGGACGCGGAATTGCGGTACAATCCAGGCTGCAGTCTGGATTATCGTGCAGACTGTAGGCTGACCTTGGCGCTGATGCACATGCCCCCGGCCACATATTTGCAGCGCACGTATGGGTCATACAAGGGCACGGGCACGCGCTTGGGTTAATCTGCACAGCAGCCAACGCTTGCTCGCAGTGGTCATCAATTGGGATCCTGGATGCTGCGAGACACGGTGAATAATCCCCCGCCCCCCCATCATCCTGAACCGTCCCTCAATCTCCACTACCACATATTCAATGCACTTCTTGCTGTATGTAATGAGGATTCGCACAGAGCTACATGTGAGGTACAGGCGCGGGTTCTGCAACTGCCGACACGGCTTGTATGTGTGCACTTATCCGCTGTCAGCGTGGCCGCTCTCGTTTTCTGGTGCACCTGCCAACGTTGGCCTCATGCACATCCGCTGGCATCGCAGGAATCTCATGTCCGTGTGACGCCGATGTATGGACCGTGGCTCGAGGCGCAAGGCGGCTGCTTCCCTGAGGCTCTAGATGAGAAGCAGCTCGCTGTCCTCCTCGTCAGGCTCTACAAGATTAATGATCTTCTCCAGGCGCCCTGGGAGGTTGTGGATGGGGGAAACAATAACCTGACGGCTTTGCTGAGCAGCCAGCTGGGGGGCTGGAGTACGCGGCAGAGGCATTGTCATTGCGTTGAACTGGAGGAATTGATGTTTGAGATCCGGCGAACGTCATCGGCGGCAGAGTGCCGGCGGATGACAGATCAGATATATGTCCGCGAAGTCATCCGCATGGGGACTGTCATGATGACATGAGGTGTAGGGTTTTCTATCATGCAGTCCCTCTCCTGGTCGAAGCGGGCGCGTCATAGGCGTCAAGCAAAGGCTCCTATCCCCATCGCAATTTTGCTGACACAGCGCTTGTTGAGGATTGGCATCAAGCACTTCCAGCGCAGCTTCCAGCAACCTCTGCAGGATGTTGTCGATAACAAAACGGCCCCGGATATTGCCACCAGATGGTGCATGCATCTCCTCACTTAGGTCAGATGTCCAGTTTTCCTCGCAATATGATAATCCTTTCATGTGACGACCACCGCACAGCATGGGGTGCACGACAAGCAATACAACAATTGAGCTTGTCAGTTCTAACAAGATCAAAACGTTCTGCCAACAATACGTAATGTAAGAAGTGGATGATTCCTCTCTGTGTCCGAGTCTTGCGTGACGCCTTGTGTGTAGGGAGTTGAGTGCTTCAACTGCTCATCAAGTGGTTGCTGCAAAGCAGCGCGGCGGGGGTGGGATGAAATGCATTAAAGCGCGGTTCTGGGATAGATTGCCTAAGCACAGGCATGGTCATGTACCGGATAGGGCCTCTGCAACACAGGGAAGTGAGGTGGGCTCAAAGGGTGCATGCACGGCGTCCTGGCGGGTGTTTTGCTAGAGGATACTATCTAGAGGTAGTAGTGTGGTTGGGAAGTGGAAGGCAGGAACGCATACTTGCTAGCCGGTCGGCTAATAGGCATATTCTCGGTAGTTGTCCCTAGGGGGAGGTGCTCCCCGAGGAGGTTGGCGAGGGTAGTCATCTTCGCGGCGAGGAGGACGGTAGTCCCTGTCGCGTGGCGAATAATCGTCCAGTGGCGGCCCGCGCTTGGCGGGTGAGCGCTCAGGAAACCTGTCCCGAGGGTAATCGTCCGAATGACGCGACCTCGGCGGCGGGAGATGTTCCAGCGGGTCGGCGTAGTGTCGGTCCGGCGCGTACGAGGAGCTGCCCCCGCGAGCGGGCGGTGGAGGTCCTCGCGCCAGAGGGGCACGGTCGTAGTCATACCGATCGTCGCGAGGGCGGCCACGGGGTTCCTCCCGTCCGCGGTAGTCGTCCCGGTAGTTCGGAGGCGGTGGGGGCAGTGGCTCGGGCGAGTATCGCCCACCTCGGCCGCCGGAGCGGTCCGCCGCGTAGCGGCTGCCCCTGTCGTCAAAGTCACGCGGGGGGGGTGGGCGGTCGTAGTCCCGATAGCGCGGCTCCTCCCGACGCGGTGGAAGCGGCGCGGGTTCATAGGCGTCACGCGGCGGCGGAGGGCGGCGATCGTAGCCCCGATCGTCGTAGCGGTCCCGGGGGTCAGGCCGGCGATCGTCGCGATAGTCATCCCGGTAGCGTGGCGGCGGCGGGCGGCTGTCGTAGGGCGAGCGCGAGCGGCCGGGCGGTGGCCCCGGCCTATGGTTCTGCAAACAGCAAACACAGACGGAACGGGTAGTTAAAACAGCAGTTTGAGTATGATGGGATGCACTGCCACACTGATAATGGAGTATCACCAACATTTCAGAATGATTCCGATGGCCTTCGGTAGTTATAGCCACCGGAACGTCGGGCAATGGAATCCCCCCCCCCCCCCCCCCCCCCTCCCTTTCTCGCAGAACGATATTCTCTCAGTGGTGCCGAGATGGCTCAACATTCATCATGGCAACAGTGCCCAAGCATGCCGGTGTGTGAGTGTTGTTCCGCCGCGCTCACCTCCATACGCGCATGCAGAAAGGCACGCTGATACTCCTTGCCATCTAGGTCGCTGACAGCAGCCCTCATGTCGCTTTCCGACCTAAAGTCAGCAAACCTGCAGAAACACAGCAGCGCAGCGCCGCAAGGCAGCAGGAGAGGGCTCAGTGGGCAAGGCGGGATGGAGGCTAGCCACCTTGACGGAGTGCTTGCTTGGCTTGAGGTCGCCAGGAATGGCCAGAGGAGGGTGCAATGTGATGAGAGGCCAGAGCGTGGGTGCGGTAGAGCTGTTGCATGCTGACTGCTGCCCCACTGGACTCTCGTACCATGTCAGTCGCCACCGTTGCCAGCCATAACTTCTAGGTATCACGGTAACCGGACTTAAGCTAGAGGAGGCCCAATGATGGATCCAGTATATTTGGTGTGCCGACATGATCCACGCGCCACCCGGTGTGCCATTCGCCCAGGCAGAGTAGCATGGTATCAGGTCAGTACAACTTGGAGCACATGATGGCGAGGATGGCCAGATGGAAAAGCTCTCAGACGTATGTCCGTCCATGGCGTGATGATAGCCAACGTCCGTGAACCCTTGAGACCATATCTGGTGACAAAACCAGCCTGAACTACCCATGGTTGCTCATGGCAGGGCGCCCATCATATTGAGTCGCAAACAACCCTAGAGAACCAGAAGTATGGTGACCAGCCAGAGAGGGGCAACTTGGTTGCAGTGGAGTCTCCGATGTTAATGTTGACAGTTGGAAGCCACACATATCAGATGCCGAGCGCGGCGCGACCCATCCCATGGAACCCAGAAGTACGCTCCAGCACATCAATGGCAACGCAACCTTACTGAACCGAGGGGACCCCAAAGTGCCATAGGGGGCACCTCCAGAGTATCGAGCAGTTGTCAAAGTTTTGAGGAATCGACATGACAGCCCAAACGACATTGCCATGACCTTCAGTCCCGTAAGGGTAAGGATTGGAAAAGGGCACCCAGGCGTCCTCTACCAGCAAAGTGGGGAGAGTGGATGTGTTCCCAGTTCCCTGCCCTCAAGAGCCATCCCAGAGTACGATTACCCGCCAAAGTGTACGGACGCCGGCCCACATGGAGCAAAAGCCCCCAGCCATAGGTGCACGTTGCAGCAAGAGCAAGAAGTGGATCGGGTCGAAGGGGCAGCCAGAGTGTACCAGTCGCCGTTGGCCTTCTGCACGGTGTACGTCACTTCCCCGAAGTCGCGCAGGAAGTCTTTAACATCCCTGCAAGTGGACATGCATAGGCAGACAACGATGAGGAAGGGGCCCAGTGGCCGTTGCCCAGTGAGTCAGAGTAAAAGCAGTTTAGAAGGGGTGGGAAGGGGGGCGCACTTCCAGTCCATCTGCGAGGGCAGGCCACCAAGAGTAATACGAAACTTCTGCTCCGTGGGAGTCCTTGCTCGGCGCGGGTGGTCATCATAGTGGCTTGGACCGTCGTTGTAGGGGCCACCGCTGGGGCCCTTATTGTGGGCGTGGGTGACACTGATTGCACGGGAGTCATGTATGGAGCGGTCAAGCTGAACGACCCAGGCGGGGCAGAGGGGGGAGGGGCAATAGTCAGGTTGTGACGCAAAGAACATTTACACGGTTATCAGAAAATGGCGAGGATGGACAGGGGGGTGCCGCCAACCTCACGGATGGCGCGCTCGCATCCGGCCTCGGTGTCAAAGGTGACAAACCCAAAGCCCTTGGAGCGGCCAGAGTCCCTGTCCATCACCACCTGCCAGGACATCCCACCCACAGCCTTGTCAGCACATCCGTAGAAATTAAACGTGCCTGGTGCTTTTGGATGCGCGTGAGTGAAAGGGCATCCCATCTCTTGCCCAGAGATTTAGCAGCGAGATGCCATGAAGCAGGGAGATTCCGATCCATAAACCCTAAATCCTCAACATGCTAGGCTCCAATATGTGAGAAGTGAATTTCATTCCAGCGGGAACTGGCAGGAAGTCATGAAATCCACACTCAGAAAGCAGGGAAAGGATGTAGGCTGTAAAAACCCGTCCATCAACACAGCGGCACTCACTCAGTGTGCATCCCAAACGCAAGGAGGGGCCACAAGAGGCAGAGGGCTCTGCCAACTACGATGGACCAGTGGTGTAGGATCGCTGAGTACATGCAACCACAAAAGGAAACACCACGATGAGCCAGGGGCAACCCATGTTGGTGAGGGGACTTCTCACACGCCTCCACAACACAAAGAAATAAGATGGGTTGAACAGTACCGCAGTAGCGCAGAAGAGTGGTTTTCCCGACTTTAGATACACATTCACTAAACAGCAGCTTGGCATAAAGAGACAAGAGCGTCAAGAGACAGCCCATCGGTGGCCCTCTCGGCGGGCAGGGCGGAACCTTGGTGTCCAGAACGCGCCCACAAGGCCGGAATAGATCCTCCAGGTCATCCTGTCTGAACTTGAAGGGGATGTTGCCGACGTAAATGCGGTACGAAGAGAGCGCCGGGGAGGGTGGCCGGCGCGGGGGAGAGCGCGACCGATCGCGGGGAGGCGCGGGGCTGCGGGACGGCCGCCCGTCGTCCTCCCGTTTCGTCGGCGGCAGGCCGGGCGCCGGGGGGGCGGCGGGGCTGGGCTCGGACATCGTGTGTAGTTGGCGCTGCCCGGTCGAGAAGGTCGCTTGCTGTGGCGCTTGAGGCCAGCTGACGCGGGCGGATATGGGCCAACGCGGCAGCTGCGGTTCCGGAGCGTGGTAGACCAGCCCAGTCAGTGGGCAGCCAAGTTCGGATGTGCCTGATTGAGGCCGGCCAGTCAGATGTGCTGGCGGGATCCTACCCGTAGTGGCTGGCGGGTGAGCTGTCTCTGCTGGCGATGCAGATGTCCCCTGTCAGCAGCGCAGCGCGCGCAGCAGCGCAGGGGCAGGCGGGCGGCGGCGGAGCTACGAGTACAGGTACCCGTAGCGACTACCAGCAGGCTTTCCGTAACTGGATCGCTACAGTACCGTAGGTAGCGACTATTACTCGAATGGCCGACGCCCAAACGCGTTGGGCGGACCTTTCGTGGCAGGGCCGCGGGTATTTTCATGGCAGTGTTTAGACGGTGATCCAACAGTGTTGAAAATTATGTCACTTGAATTTCATTAGTCTAGCAGAATGCTTCGGCATTTTAACGAAGCGTCGCCTTTCCAGGGCTTTCCGTAACAGGATTGCTCCCTAAACGGCCGTCGTAGAGACGCTGCAAGGGTTTCACTGGTGCCAGTCCTGTCCCGGGGCGGGGAAAAACTGGATCGCTGCCCAAACGGCCGTCAAGGGTTTTAGCAGGGTTTCACAATGGTTTCCCCTGGTGTCACTGGTGCCAGTCATGTCCCGTGAGCGGTAAAAAATCAGCAGGCGGGGTGCCAGCAGAATATCAGTACTGGCCTTTGTGTTATAATTATTTTTTTAACATCACCAGGGCTTTAGCAAATGTGTTGTCATATGATGATGCTCCTGTAATTATGGAAAAACTTAACGTTATTATGGAAAAACGCTATATTACCTTTGTGTAATTCACACCAGTATGGATACCCCCTGCTACCGCCGTTTATATCCTAGGGATACTGGTGTGAATTACAAAAAGGCCAGTCACAGACCCACCGCTAAAAGGAGTACTAATCGATCAACACAGCAAGCCGCCTCAGGATACTGGCGGCGGACCGGCCGTCTTCCGCCCCTTTGCACGGTGTTCACCGGTACAACCCTTTTGTGGTTGAGGACCGCGGCCGCCTCGGAAAATTCGTTTTAACGGTGGTCTACATCGTCGCGGTGTTGCTTGCTGTGCGCAACTTCCCTGGCGGTCCTTTCGCCCCGACGTGATGCTTCCTTCGTGGTCCGTCCGTCTAGGCTCTTCGGAACTTTGTTGCCAGCGAGCCCGTTGTGTTCCGCCATCACCTATCGCGCACGCGGCGGGGGTTGTTGCAGCGAGTCTCTGCTTGCGTGCATCGTACCCTGCTTTGGGCGGCATTCTCTTTGCCGGAGTGCAGACGGCCAAGTCTGATGCCCGTGCTCATTCCGCATTTATGAATCCAGGGTTTTAATGTTTTTTGCAGATACGGGAACGACATTATGACGAGGGCGTTGTTATGCCGCGCGCGCAGTCGCGCGCAAAGACTTTGAATTGTACATCGGTACGCCGCTGTTACCCTGCTCGCCTACTGCTAGTAGGGTCCATCGCTATGACCTAATCCAGTCCCGTCTGGTTGTGCGCCGTCGAGACGCGCCGAAGGGAACACGCCCACCGAGGAGGATGCCGAATGGTGGCCAAATGTGCGCAAGTGCAGGACGCCCTCACCGGTCACAACGACGACTCTCCGAGCGGACTACCACCGACACGCGATGAACGGGAACGGACGCCACGATGAACGCATATCACGGTCGACGCGGATCGAGTGATGGCGAGGGACGGATCACCCGTATTGAGGGTAGTAGTGACCGAGGAGTGCGCAGCGACATGGCGCAGTTGGGCATCGCGGGCGGGCATAGCGACGGGTTTAATACCTGTCGGGACGCCACTATGGGAAGCGGGCCCTCTGGGAAGGGGACCCTCTTGGGAGGGGACCCTCTGGGGAGAAGGCCCTCTAGAGAGGGGGACACAGGGTAGCGCGTATGTGTATTCACACAGACTATCTATAGTGCAGGTGTTTGCGGTGCCCACACCGTGCCCACGATATGATACAACGGGTACTCTCGAGGGAGGGGACCCAAGGGGAGGGTACCCTCTAGATAGGGGGATAGTATCCTCTGCAAAGGGGGATAGTACCCTCTATCTCGATCGTGTAGCGCGCATGTGTATTCACATTGACTATTGGGTGAAATTGTTTGCGGTGCGAGGCATGCCAGCGTCATGTTTGCGGTCGTGGATGCTTCCGAGGGTCCCGGGACTGCGTTTGGCCACTTCTTGGCTTGTATATCCGAAAGCACCCGACGAAGTTAGTTACGACAACGGGTGAGCACCTAATGAATTGTCGCCACTTCGCGGTTGTTGCGTGCCGCTGTATTCACTCATATTAGGCGCACATGTGCCGGCCCGTCCCGAAGGTGAAACATGCACAAGTACGCTTTGTTACGACAGGCGGAGTTACTTCAAGTGGACCGAGTTCAGCATCGAAGAGTTCGACGAGTTCAATATGCGCGAAGAATGTCGATTGCAATTGCAGCTACAACATCGCGGAGCTCAAGAGTAGTTGGGCGTGCAACTTCTCGTTAGTTGGCGGAGCATCCCTATCATTTGCTAATGCCTATCGCAGATCGCCAAATTGTTCGCGCGTATGGATCAAATGTCTTTTATGCTTTTGCTGCGGTTCAAGCTGGCGTGCATGAACTATTAAGGAGCAATGACGCAGTTTGGACCGAAAACCTGGCATTCTGGCTCGTTTGGGCACAGGTTTTAACCGTATCTGTTCGGATCACTTCAGGGGCCAAGTTTAGCTGTAGGGCGAGGCTGCCCTAGGTGGATTTGCGCTGATTCCAACCGTAAGCAGCAGGGAAGCTGGTGGCAGCTTGGGTGGTCAGAAAAGCCGAAATCGTTTTTTTTCATAATTTGGATCAGCCGCACGCGGCGCCCGATGTGCCAACACGCTCACCCACCCTTTGCCCTTACGCCACCCAAGCGGCGTCACACACCCGCTGCTGGCTACGGCGCACCCCCAAGACCCGGAATATGGCCACCGTAAGCCGCTAACCACGTCAGGGCGCGGGGATCTAGTGCCATGGGAAGAGTTACGGGGTCAGCAGCCGGGGTCACTGGTGGCGCCTGGGACGATGCAGGCGAGGGAGCCTTCCCAGAGGGTCCCCTTCCCAGAGGGTCCGCTTCCCATAGTGGCGTCCCGACATGCATGAAACCCGTCGCTATATATGCTCTCCCGCGATCCCTAAATGCGCCATGCCGTTGCGCACTCAGCGGTCACTACCCTCAATACGGGTGACCCGCCCCTCGCCCTCACTTGATCCGTGTCGACCGTGATGTGCGTTCATCATGGCGCCCGTTCCCGTTCATCGCTATGTGTTGGTGGTAGTCCGCTCGGGGAGTCGTCGTTGTGGCCGGTGAGGGCTCCCGCACTTGCTCACATTTGGCCACCGTTCGGCATCCTCCTCGGTGGGCGTGTTCCCGTCGGCGCGTCTCGACGGCGCACCGCCAGGCGGGACTGGATTAGGTCATAGCGATGGGCCCTAGCAGTAGACGAGCGGGGTAAGAGCGGCGTACCGAGGTACAATTCAAAGCCTTTGCGCGCGACTGCGCGCGGCATAACAACGCCCTCATCAGAATGTTGTTTCCGTATCTGCAAAAAACATTAATACCCTAGATCCATTCCTCCAGTCCGCGCCCTCTTCTGGTTCTGCTTTCACCGCGCAATTGTTGTAGTGGACGTTATCTATTGCCTTTTCGGGTGGTTTCCTGATCGCCTTTTGCAGCTAGCTCGTGTAACTATATACTGGCAGGGGTACACAGGTGGTATAGCAGCGTATATATATCAGCCGCAGCCAGTGAAGCTTATTGCTCATACCGCTACCAGTATTGACATAAATATACTGTTTACATGAGCTAGCTTCAAAAGGTGATCAGGAAACCACCCGAAAAGGCAATGGAACGTTCACTACAGCAATTGCGCGGTGGAAGCAGCACCAGAAGAGGGTGCGGAATGAGCACGAGCAGACGCATCAAACTCGGTTGTCTGCACTATGGCAGAGAGAATACCGCTCAAGGTAACATGCACACAAGCAGAGACTCGATGCAGCAACCCCCGCCGCGTGCGCGGTAGGTGATTGACATAAACATGATTACGGCGCGGAGTATTTATAGTAGTAGTAGTAGTAGCATATAATTTAATATAATGATATACCGGTGCTGAGGAATGATCAAGCCGCTTCCCCCTTCGACCCCCGGCTTCTGGCTGTGGCGTGGCCCGTGGGATTTCAGCTCCGTGGGGCGTCCTTGGGGCCCCCATGGCCTTTTGCTAGGGCGTCTGCAGTGTGGGTCGCGGTCGCCGCGGGGGCGGTGGTGATCGTGCGTGGGCGCGCGGCGCTGCGATGGCGCGGGTTCAGTCGTTGACTGGGCAGTTCCGGTGTTGCGGTGGCGACTGCGGACGCCCCTGCTACCAACGGCCCGGCCCCCTGCTGTGCAAGCACGTGAACCACGGGATGAAGTCCGACGTCCCGGTGGTAGCTGCCATGCACCTCGCCTACGCTGCGACTTTTGACCCTTTTGTGTATGTGCGGTGCGCTCCCCGAATCAGATGCCCGCGCTCACGCCACCACGTGTTCCATGGCATGCGAGCGGCGGCCCGTGCCGCCACCTGGGAGCTCCGCAGCCCCACCCCCCTCCTGCGGCTCCTGCCCCCGGTTTGGCTCTCTCGGCGTCGGCGGCTGGCGTGTTGGCGTTGTAGCACGAGCACGCGCCGGCCGCTGCCGCAACCGCCCGCGGTGACGCCCCCGCGGCCACCGCTCGGTGTGCGCTAACCGCGACGTCTACCGCATGTTGCCCCGTACGCCGCTGCGGGGTAGGAGCCGTACGCGTGATGGTGCTACACAATGCTGGTGGTACGGGAACGCGCCGTACGCGTAGGTCGCCGGGGCGCGCCACGCTAGCCGGCGCGGCCCTTCTCGCGGTAAACTACACTTGCCGGGTAATGTTGTAGGAGTCGACGTGCACGTCCGCACTCGGCAGGGCGCGCCAGCAAGCTCCCGGGCAAAACACTACGAAGTTGGCGACCGCGGCCATGAGGGCCAAGAAGTCGTATTGGTACTCGGGGGGGGGGGGGGGGGGGGGGGGGGTGGCATAAACAATTAACTAGGCACGCTAAACAAAAGAGTGGGCGACATCGGCAGGCAATGGGACGCGCGGCGCAAGGCGACAGCCTCCAAGTGGCGTTATCTGAGTAGCAGGCCACGACGTGCGGCGGTGAGGTGTAGGCTGTCCTTCCGATGGGATCGATGCTGTACAACTCGAAGAACGTGTTGACCGCCGACAAGTAAGGTTGCAACGACTTAGCTCCGATGTCGCCCAGCTCACCAATCCATGCGACGTACCGAATGACAGTTTTGCAGGATTCGCCTCCAGCGGACTCGGCAAAGGCAGATTCAGATGCGCGCACCGCCGAGAAGGGCCGCCGTCAACAAGGGCACTATATCTTGTGTTGTGCGCAGCATTACTACCAACCCGCCATATCTGCGGGTCCCGGCGCGAGCCGGGGTGACAGTGGGAGGGAGCGTAAAGCGCGGAGAGTGGGTGGTTACAGAGAAGTGACCAGGCCCCCATGGGCGCCGCACACATCTGGGCAGGCGTTGCGGTGCCTAGTGCGCGCGCGCTGTGCTGCTAGTGCGGACCATCAATGATGACACGTGCTAAAGTACTGAGATATACTACCATAGCTACATTGTACATATGATGTAGTGCACCAACATTGGTGTCAACACCGCCCTCAATGTCGCTAGGGTATGCTCCAAGCACGGGTCCGGTTACTGGCGCTAGTCGTTAGCCTAGAGGGGCAGCCTGCCATGCCCTGACCTCGGCCTGGATCGCGGGGCTGGCCCTCAAGGAAGTCTTACGGCGTGGGCTATAGCGGGACGGTATCGAGCGAAGCAGGGTTGCGTCGAGTGACGCTTCTCCGGAAATGATGAGCTCCCGCTTGCCTCAGGGCTTGTGTGCCGAGCTTAGTCAGTAGCTAGAAGAGTTGTTAGTGGAAATCGCTAGCGTAGGGAGGCAGCCCGCCATGCCTTGACCTTGGCGTGGGTCGGGGCTGGCACTGCGGTGTAACTATGCGGTAGTGCCGCAGTCGTATATAAAGCATATCTGGAGCCTTCTCACACAACCGTCCGGCTAGATTGTCAGTTATTGTCGACCCCGTAAACAGGAATCTTGTATGGCCGACAGCCATCATATTCTCAGCTTCCAACTCCCATATATACGCTTTTATATAGCAAGATTACACGGGCGACAGCCATAATATGGGACTCGCAAAATAGATAAAACGGAGGAGTCATGTCGTGTGACATAGATCAAAAATACGTCCACAAGGCCGCGAGTATGGGCGGAGGGCTGCCGCCAATAAGGGCACATACTATGCCCGTACGATAAAGTTACTGCGGTGCATGTGGTAGTGCCGCGGTCGTAAAGCATATACAGAGCCGTATAACACACCCGGCTAGATTGCCAGTTGTCGACCCCGCATATATGAATCTAGTATGGCCGACGACCAGATTCTCAGCTGCCAACCCCCACATATGTTTTCACATATATAGCAATATTACACGGTCGACGGGCATGATGCATGCGCCGCTTCTCGGCAAAATAAAAGCCGAGAAGTCATGTGATACTTAGAGGAAGTCCGCAAAACCGCAAGTATGAGCGCAGCGGGCCGCCACCATCAAGGGCATCGTGCCTTTTTGTTAGAGGTACTGCGGTGTATGTGGTAGTGATGCCGCAGCAACCTTCACAAACTCCAAAACGGAGCCGCATGCCACACCCGTGCGGCTAGGTTGTAGCTGCCGACCCCGTATATAGGAACCTTATATTGCCGACGACCATATTCCAAGCTGAAGACCCCCATATATACGCTTTTATATAGCAAGATTACACGGGCGACAGCCATAATATGGGACTCGCAAAATAGATAAAACGGAGGAGTCATGTCGTGTGACATAGATCAAAAATACGTCCGCAAGGCCGCGAGTATGGGCGGAGGGCTGCCGCCAATAAGGGCACATACTATGCCCGTACGATAAAGTTACTGCGGTGCATGTGGTAGTGCCGCGGTCGTAAAGCATATACAGAGCCGTATAACACACCCGGCTAGATTGCCAGTTGTCGACCCCGCATATATGAATCTAGTATGGCCGACGACCAGATTCTCAGCTGCCAACCCCCACATATGTTTTCACATATATAGCAATATTACACGGTCGACGGGCATGATGCATGCGCCGCTTCTCGGCAAAATAAAAGCCGAGAAGTCATGTGATACTTAGAGGAAGTCCGCAAAACCGCAAGTATGAGCGCAGCGGGCCGCCACCATCAAGGGCACATCGTGCCTTTTTGTTAGAGGTACTGCGGGATATGTGGTAGTGATGCCGCAGCAACCTTCACAAACTCCAAAACGGAGCCGCATGCCACACCCGTGCGGCTAGGTTGTAGCTGCCGACCCCGTATATAGGAACCTTATATTGCCGACGACCATATTCCAAGCTGAAGACCCCCATATATGCATACATATGGCAAGATTACACGGGCGACGGCCATGATGCGGGACTTGCAAAATGCAGGCGAGGGAGTCGTATGATGTAGGTCAAGGAATGTTCACAAAGCCGCAAGATTGAGCGCCGCGGGCCGCCATCATCAAGGGCACCATGCCCTTACAATAAAGTTACCGCAGTGTGTGGCATTACCGCAGTTGGATGAAGCGTCTGCGGAGCCATATAAGACACCCATACGGCCAGATTGTCAGCCGTCGATCTTGTACGTAGAAATCTTACATGTCTGACCCGGCCGCACGTCGTGTCCGCGCCGCTGCCCGCCCGGCCGCGCGGCGTTGCCGCACCTGCTACCGCGGGAGCACCGAAATTGCGGTTAACGACATCAACGGTTACGATGCGATTGATTTCGTATATGCGGCCCACAATGCTATCTTCGGATTGTTGACTTAAGAAGAGGGTGTTGTAATTCGATTTTGGGGAATGGGGTCATGTTATCATGCATAGCCGCGCCCTCTATCTCTGCCTCGTCGTCCCGTTGGCCTTTGCGAGGGTCTCTTTCACGGGCTCTTCCAAGCCCGTGACTGCGAACGCCATCGTCGGGTTTGGCCTAAGGTTAGCGTGGCGGAATCTGTCCGCTAGCATTCTTCCATCGCCTAGATCTTCGGAGAGCTTCCGCAATCTCGCCACGTCGGTGAGGGACCTTAATAACATGCATGGCCCAAACGATAGTATTCCCGCCAATGCCGTACCTCGAAAAAGCCATGCTGTCGCAAATTGGCTCTCCGTCTTTGGAAGCGACCCGGTGAAGGGAGTGGCACCCCTTCGAAGGGAACGCAAGGACATGTGGAATCCGGGGAGCAGATCTCCGTCCAAACTTCGGTAGTAGATTCTGTGACGGCTTCTTTGTAACACTCGGAAACTCCGTGCCGTCGTTATACAAGTTGGCATCGGGGTAGGGGGCGTGCCGAGTCGGGTATAGTTGTAGGTGCAGGTACCTCGTCGTCACAAACGGACTCTAACACGCGCTTTCCACGCGGGCTCGCGTCGGTTTGTCAAATGGCAACCTCGTTGAAAATATCACACATCGGACAGCCACTATGTACGCCTCGCTTGCATATTCCCCCGCTTGGGGAATGTGAAGGCCTCGCCAAGGAACGTTTAAGTATACCGGGAGCGCTTCTGCCGTGCGTGGCCGGGTGTGGGTGTGGGTGTGGGTGTGGGTACCTCGTCACTCGTCGTGGACGGACTCAAAAAAGGCGCTTCCCACGCGAGCTCGTGCCGGCCTCCATTCCCAAGCCCCCACGGCGGTGTGTCTCGTTTCCGGCCGAGTAGGGGCAGGTGTAGGGTTGATTGTTTCGTCGTCTAAGAAGGACGCCAACACGCGCTTGCCACGGGAGCATGTGCCAACCTTACTCGCGCTTGGGTTCACGGAAACTGTGCGCGAATCGGAAGCGTGGTTATCTGACCACATAGGCAGCACGTTACTTCCTCAGGACAAGGCTGAGGTGATGTTGTCTGAACATGATGGGAACCCGATATTGCCACTGCGTCTCGTACGGCTTTTTGCTTAAGCGACTCAACCACGCTCGGGGGTAGGAGATGTGCGCACTCGTCCAATAACCTGAGCACGCCCTTCAATACCCCAGCCCCACGGCGTTATGTCTCGTCCCCATCCTTATTTCCGTCGCCGCACTACGCCAAAGATAGTAGCGCGCCAGGCGGCCACACTGGAGGGGTGAGAAACTAATACGAAGTATGGATCCATGGAAACGAGGCTCAATCTACGCTTGGCCGGGACGGGGTGGCCCTCCACCCGCCACACGTTTGTGGTGGCATGTTGAGAGAGGCGTCGGGAATAGTACATCGTAAAGTTCGTGACCGCGGCGATTATCGCGACGAAATGCGCGAAAGTGGCGGCCATGTACTTCTAGACTGTGTTGAAATTTCAATCGATATTGCGACCGTTTTAGCGTTAATTTGTCCCCCATTTAATAGGTCTTTCCAAAGTAGCGTATTTGAGCCAATTTCACTGGATACTGCGACTCCTCCCATAGGGAGCGGGCCGTGCAAGAAGCGGTTCGGGATTTTATTCAGAAGGGTGGTGGGAGACGGGAGTTCGGGAAGCGGGCGCGCTCTCGCCGTAAGCGGCGGGGTTCATTCGACTGCGCGAGCGACCATCCACTACGCGATCCGGTATCGGGGGTACCTCGTAACGGGCCGGGCAAAATAAATGCGAGCCGGGCGCGGCACTATCGGGAGTTGATGCGTGACCCCCACCCCCGAGCACAACGGATTGCCACAGATTGTACCATGGTGCACCGACACATTAGCGGCAAGGCAACCAGCACTACGGCTGCCATGTCAGTTATACGCGGACGACGTTGTTGGTCTCACATGCTCGTTCGATAACATGCATGCCATGTTCGCCCACTTCTCGCACTGGGCGGAGGATCATTTTATGGGGTTTGGGATACTGAAATGTGGCGGGGTGATGGCATGAGGCTGATATTCCGATGAGACCGCGTTACGCGAACAAGCTGCCGAATCATGGCAGCTTGGGGGGGGAGGGGTAACGATTATAATAAATGAATATAGGTATTTGGGTTCGAACTCGGATTTATTTAGGTATGCGACACATAGTCGACGCGACCGGGTTAAGAAAGGTAGGCGCGCCATTGAGGCGCTCGATTCGGTAGAAGTCGATGGACGGGGCATAATTCCTATTTATGTGCATGTGTTTGTCTTTACAACATGTATACTACCGGTTCTAACTTAACGGGCGTAATGTAATGTAGCGTAACTTATGGGGAATGGATATAATTGCGCTAGCGGCGCGAAGAAATTACAAACGGTACGCAATTAGTGCTTGCGGTTCCTTTATATTGGGGTTAGTAAGAACCCCATGGGGTGGCCACTGCACCGATGATGCGGGAATTGGATCATGCGCCCACAAAGCCGCTGCTGCACGGGCTCGGGCGCTCCGGAAAGCATCCGACTTGAATATATGTATATTAACCCATGTAGTAGCATATCAACCAAGTCGGGCGCGGCCTAACTCGTGGACGTTGGGGACTGTGCGGAGGATAGATCGACTAGCTATGGCGAATGTAGGGCTAGCTGAGGCGCGGGGGCGCACCTTCCACTTGAGTGGAGGTCGGCACAAGCCGCGCGCGATGCCGCTAGTAAAGGCAGCGGTGTGGGCGCGTTACGAATCGTCGGCAGCGTTAGCCCGTACTGAAGCATGGGGTATATATGTCTAGGCATCTGATGCATCAAACTCGTTGCCACAATACGGTGCGGGTGGCCCTGCGGGGGTTGCTTGTGGCCGGGCTGCACATTATGAAACAATCATTACGCGCCCGAGTATTTCCCAATGCCCGCCGATTGGCCTGGATTCATGCCATGCCTCAGCGGTTCCTTGAACACCGCCTTGCATGAGGCGGAAGTGAATATGAGACTATCGAACATATTTGGTGGTGGAGTGCCCACGGTGGGGTATCACAGTCATAATTTGGGGTCGTCACTTCCAGATTTTCGGGATTTGATTGGTAGTCAGGTTATTGCATCAACACGTGAGAACTTAACTGCCTTCATTTTGGGCGGGGCCCCTCCCTCCCTTCACGGCGCCTTGGATTTTACTGGGAATGGGAGAATTTTCAGTTGTGGCGTCGGGCCCTTCTTGACATTGTCTGCTTTGTTGCACATGTATCGCACTCCCGAGACGCTTTGCTATGCGGGATGGGGCTTGCCCCAACTCGCATTACTCGAATGGGCCGACGCCCAAACGGGTAGGGAGGACCGCCTTTCGTGGTCCGTGCCGGGTATTTTGATGGCAGTGTTTTAGAATTAGACGGTGATCCAACAGCGATGGAGATTCTGTTCCTCGCCTTCAATTAGTGCCTTCGAATTTGCCTCTTGACAAAAACTGAGAGTCGGCCTACCCACGGCTTTCCGCAAGTGGATCGCTGCCTAAACGGCCGTCGTAGAGACGCTGCAAGGGTTTCACTGTGGCCCGTCCTGTCTCGGGGGCGGGAAAAACCGGCAAATGCCGCCTCTCAGGTCGTGAGAAGAAATCACGTTTATTCTTCATACATGCTTCCGTAACTCCGTAACATTTAATTCCTAAGGATTAAATGGCGGATGGTGCCAATGCTGCTGTTGCGCTGGCGGACGACGAGTGGCCCTGGCGTCGCGGAAATTAGCGGGGAGTCGCGCGTCGCGCGGTCGCGGGAACCCGCCAAAGATGGCAAGCCATAGCGCCACAAGCCGTGTGTGAGGTTGATCTAACACACACACACACACACACACACACACACACACACACACACACACACACACACACACACACACACACACACACACACACACCCGCACACGCACCCGCACACGCACACACGCACACACGCACCGGTATGGTCGCAACAGAGGTACGAGGTAATCCTTTGTACCACGGCCCATATTAAACCTCTTCTCTGCACATGACAACTCGGCAACCCAAAACCCACGGGAGCTAAATCCTTACCGGGCAGGAAGTGCGGCACGCCGACTTCGCTCCCCTAAGGTGCCTCACAGCCTACCGAGGAAGGCTCCGACCAAGTAAGCGACCCGAGATCACATCACAGGCACGCTCACATATTTGGCTGCGCAGCTCGATGGCCTGAAATATCGCGGCCGCTATCAGCCGCCTCCATCTGCCGCCATCAGCCGGCCGCCGCAAGCTGGACAGCCTGCGCCACCACCAGCACCCTAGTGGCCGCCTGTCGAGTGGTCCTTATCGATTGGGGGCCGCTCCGTCTGGCGCTCCAACAACTCTGTTTCGCCCAGCTGGGCGCTTCTCCTGAAGTGCTCAGTGTCCTCTCGCCTTGGACACCAGACGCAGGAAGCACCTGGGTGTGTTCTTAACTATCCCGGTGGGACAGCTGCTCTCGTCAAGGCGCAAGAGTACCCCGCTCGGAGCTGCGGAGGGCTTCAGGACGGGGAAGGGGGGATCCTGCCTCCGGGTGCCATGGCCACGCCTGCAGCGACCGGCAGCGCTGGATTGGGAGCTCTGCACAGTGTGGCGCTCAGCGGCTACCGGGAGCTACTGTCGAGCCAGGGACTGCGGCTAGTCGGTGGGCCGCAGGCGGGAGCCAGCATGGAGGAGGGCGCCGCGTGGGTGAAGGACGCCAAGGAGCGCATGAAGGCGCGGCTGAAGCGCCAGGTGGCGGAGAAGTACGAGGGGCTGGTGCGGCGCAGCCCCCTGCGCGCAATGCGCCGGCTTAAGGGGCGCATGCTGGAGCTCAGTGCCAGCGCGTTTGGGCCAGCTGCCGCGTACTCCATCTCGGCTGCGGAGGAGCCGTCGGCTAGCTCCCACAGCGACCGCATGTACCAGCTGGCGGAGGTCAAGGGCGAGGACGGCCTGTTCCGGGTAGGCAGCCTTCCCTGCCAACCAGCCCAGCGTGCCCTAATGATACCTCCAAGGCGGCAGTTGCTCAGCCGGGTACTGACCCCCGCGCTATGCCCACTCCGTCCAGGACATTATGGTGCCACTGGTCAACATGGCGTCGCGCTTCTTCATGCACTGCTTGACAGATTTCCATATGCACGGCGAAGACAAGCTCGCGGCGGCGCTGCACCGCCCGCCCGGCACGCCGCTCATCACCGTCAGCAATCATGTTGGCGCGCTGGACGACCCCTTTGTCATCTCGGCCATTCTTCCCCCAGAGGTAGCGGCTGATGCCAACACGGTACGGTCGTGTGACGTATTCTGCTGCCCATTCCCATGCCTTGTGCCAGAAGGTGGAGGAGGGCACCTGGACACAAATATAGCTACTTCCGCAATCGGCACTGATGGTGACGTGATTGCTTCTGGCGCTGTCAGATGCGGTGGACCATGTGCGCCTCTGACCGTTGCTTCAAATACAGCCTGTTGTCGCCATTCTTCAGGGCGGCAAAGGTGTGTGGTGGCAGCTCTGAATGCGGTGCCGGCAGTGCCTAGGGATGGCAATGATAAACCGATAGTGGAGTGATGTGACGACGCGGTGCGGCGCTTCCCAGGTGCTCAAGACAGAGCGCGGCCTCGGGCTGGATCAGCCTGCCATGTGGGCCGCGGAGGAGCGGCTGAGCGCAGGCGACTGGGTGCACATCTTCCCTGAGGGCACGCGCAGCAAAAACGGCGGCAAATCGATCGGCAAAGTCCGGTGCGCTGCCCAGCACTCGCGCTGCAGTCCTATTCTGTTCCAATGGTCTTGTTCATAATATACGCACCAACATGCTCCTAAATATTTCCCAACACCACGATGCCCTGTCAAACCAAAGTTTAGTCATTTGTTATCACCCTCTTGTAAAACAACCCCCTCCGGTCTAGGGATAGGAATCATAGAAAGCAAGTCTGGGCGGGCAATAGTCAATAGGAAGCCGCGAGGAATGGAATCGGAGAGTATCATGCAAAATCAAGCGTTGCATGATAAGCCCGCAGTACATATTTGCTAACGACAGTACAAAACCGGTAGCGCTGAACAGCCATGCATAATGTGCCACACCTATCCCAACGACTACCTAACCACAAGCCAACCAATGTAAATTACCAGTTGCTGCGATTTAGAAGTGGCCAAAGAGCGCGGGTGCGCCCGACCATGCACCTTGCAATCAGACAGGCTGAATTTAAGGTAGTTCTAAATTATAATTCTGGAAGTATGCCTGGAGTTTTACCTTGCTGGCACACTTCTGGCCTGTTTGCGTCCCAGTATTGCTGGCATCTGAAGTGAAATTCCCGAATTGTGATTCCGTGACGTAAGGGCAACCCCGGCATTGCCTCGCCTGTCCTTTTCACACATTAAGAGTGGGGCCCTGATCAGTGGCTGTGCTGTGGCCAGGTGGGGCGTTGGCCGCCTCGCGGCTTCGTGCGAGACGCCGCCAGTGATTCTGCCCTTCATCCACAAGGGCATGGAGACCATGAACCCGCGTGGCTCTGCCGTGCCACGGCCGATGCAGAGCGTCAGCGCCACGTTTGGGGAGCCAGTACTGGTGGAGGACATCTGGCAGGCTTGGCGCGGCGGCGAGCTGGCGGACGAGGAGTGCTATCAGGCAATCGCCAACCGGGTGCAAATCGCCCTTGTGATGCTGAAGGTGCCCCCCATCCCCTTGTATCAGTTTCTGCCCTCTGTCCTGTGTGGAGATGACATGTCAGCGAGATAGAGCCATACATATACACATATGGGTGCCGACTCTGTTGACTCGGTGACGCATTTGACGCTGTTGACGACGGCATCGTTGGGGACATGGTTGACGATGTTGACGACGCTGTTGCCGCGGTGATATGAACACCCATATGGCTGTCGACGCTGTTATTACGACCCTGTAAACACAATTTTGTCTTGCCTGCTTGAGGGGAAAGGTAGACAAAGCTGTTGCAAAAGTGTTGCGACTGTTTCTTTAGGTCGCATGTGCCCCCGGATTTAAGGCCTGTATTCAAGGTTTTATACACTTGCCGCCGCGGTAGCACGGACAGTGCAAATATGCGCCTCCCAACTTGTCAGGGGTCGACATTAGGCGGAAAGATAGCGGAAACGTACCGACTATTTTGATAGGTTGCATGCGAAACCTACTCCAGGCATTATATTTATCGTTCTTGCAGATGCGTGGGACGCTATTGCATGTTATGGTTTGGTTTAACACACCCAGCCTGCAAGCTTGGGGGCGTTCTTGTATTGGTATATGGGCTTTCTCTCCCTCCTGGCCCTCCCTGAGCATATATATATGTATATGTATATGTATATGTATATGTATATGTATATGTATATGTATATGTATATGTATATGTATATGTATATGTATATGTATATGTATATGTATATGTATATGTATATGTATATGTATATGTATATGTATATGTATATGTATATGTATATGTATATGTATATGTATATATATATATATTATCTATTATATACATGTATATAAACGCATCACATACTGATATGTCCAACATGTACGTACGCTCTATTGTTCCCTGCCCCAACAGTAGGTTTCCCCTTGGGTGCTGACCGTATGCGCATTGCTCTGCACAGGCTGAAGTCGACGGAGTTCTGGGTGACATACAGCCGCTGGGCGTGTTACCTGGCGTGCTCGGTCCGTTTGAGCCGAGCCCGAGACTATGGGTGGGCCGCCTGCGCTCCCCGGAGCAGGGCCTGTTTGCCTCGCTGGCAGCAGCGCAGGCGTCTGCGGACTACACTTGGAGATCCCGCAGCCCTCGGCCATCGGCGCTCCCGACTGCCCTGGACGTCGGTCTACTGGACGCATCCGCTACTTATGCGCTGGCAAGGACCGCGGAGGTCTGCCGCATCCTGGCGGGCTGACCATGTATGGCAACCAGCCGTACCTTTGCGTCCCAACTCGCAGGGACCTAATCAAACAGAACCCGAACATTGGAATTTTCATTGAGCACTCACCACGCAGGCTTCCCGATGAGTGACCGTTCACATCACGAACATGAGGTCACATCAGCAGCTAACGGATAGGAGGTCTTTTCATTAAGTGCTCTTCGCAACAGAGGGATGCCAGTGGACAGCAACCATGCTAGTACCCGCAGCTAGACAACAGTGCAGGGAGGCCACGGAATGAGTTTGTGAAATCCCGACGTGGTTATCGGTGATGCTGGTAGTTGACGCCTGCCATGTATCTGAGATACTCTTTCCTGATTGCACATGCCATACAGGCGGCATGCCCCGAGCGGGAACATGTTGGGGAAGGGACTAAAGTAAACAAGTGTTGCCGACCAAGCAATGAACGCGAGTTTTGAAAATCACCATGCATGTATGAGTTCCTGGGTAGTGAAAAGACAGTGCGGACGATTGCATGCCAGGTCCTGGCAAAAAGCTTGTACCAATTCCTCAACAATTTGGGCGCATTGGGGATGTGAATTATGTTATTATTGCATGCCCAACCGCATATTGAAGCCAACGCTAAGCCTGTGATTCAAGTCGCAAAAGACTGAGCACTTCATGTCCCTTGAAAGACACAGTTTTCTGGAATGATTGGGTCTGCTTGCATAGAATAGATCACAACAGTCTCAAAACTTGCTTCGCAGCCAGGCAATCAGACCACGTCATGGAGGGCACTGCAGCGGCGCTTGCGTGCTGCTGGCTCCCAGCAAGGATGACTATATATGTACAGCCTCAGTGCCACCCATTGCCGCACACATGATGCACCTAGTTTGGCACACAGCGGAACTCGGTGCGCAGGCAGTTGCGCTCGCCGGTGCAGCCGTTGGAGTACTCCACGCACACGCGCTCGCGCTTCTTGCAGTCGGGGTTATCGAATCTGGAAGCAGGGAGGGGGAACAGTCAGGTAATGATGCACCGCATACTGTCTATTCATATTTTGCAGAGCCGCGCCCATACAAAAAACAATCAGGACAGTCTCCCCATTATTAATCGCTAATAATGCATGTAACTCCCCCTTGATACCTGTAACTCTGCAAGTTTCCCCTTGTAATAACATCAATTAAAGACTTGATTCATTCAGTTCAAGTACATACTACCCATACGATGTACCCATATTAATAAGTCCGTTCAAAATCATATATTTGATGGGGATAGGACACGTGACATCATACAAAAAGATTCGATTTTCAGTCAGGGGCTGCATAGATGGTGCGCCGCACAGGCATCAGGCTGCCAAATGAGAGGGCGGTGCCGGGCAGCAACGTACTTGACACACTCGCGCGTGGAGCGCACGCACTGCGCCTCGTAGCGGTCGCACTGCTCGCGGTACTCCACGCACTGGCGCGACGTCTGCACGCACCAGCTCTGGAAGCGGTCGCACTTGGGCGCGTACTGCACGCACTTGTCCGCGTAGCGCTTGCACACATGCTGCAGCCAATGCAGAGGGGTGGGGGAGTTCAGAATTGTTTCGAGTGAAAATAAATGCAGTTATGAATCACTGCCACCATGACTGATCGGACCCAAAACAATAATAATAAAACATCTCCATTCATGTCTTGCTATTCAGGTTGAGAGATGGACTATGTGAAGTTCTAGATATAGTATGGGAAAAAAATTCCAACCAACCTGGTACTGGACACATTCACGGTCCGTCGCGCTGTTGTGGTCCATGCAGGCACCGTCCTTGTCGAAGCGGGTGCAGAAGTCCTGGTGTCATGAGGCATGAGAAAGGCACAGATCGGCTAGTCAGATGAGCAGCGTGACTGACTCATCCAGCACGTTGGTACACAGACAACAATCTGCGGCAGCTATAATACAGTATATATGCATCTATGCATGTGTGTGTGTGTGTGTGTGTGTGTAAAGGGGTGGGTGGCCAGTGCGCCGGAATAGGTATGGAGGGGGTCCGTGTGTGCGTGTGTGTGTGTGGAAAGTGGTGTGATGAGGGTGCGTGTGAAGGGTGCGTAAGTGTGTGTGTGTGTGTGCGTGTTTGCGTGCGTGCGAGCGACAACTGCAGGTAGAGCTACTGAAATTCTGGGCAACGCATTTTATGTAGCGATACTGATACGCGCAGGCCTGAGACGGCGCAGGGAACGTACTGTCTCAGATACGCACTCCTTCTCCCAGTCGTCGCAAACGCGCTCCTGGCGGATGCACTCGCGCTCGTCCGAGTCGTCATCGTCGTCCTCGAGGTCGTGAACCTTGAGGCAGTTGTTGGTCTCCTCGTACTTGGTGCACACCGTCTCGCGGCGGACGCAGTCCTTGCTCCACCTGTCGCACGTGCGTGTCTCTTCCACGCACGTCTCGCGCCACTCGTCACAGTCCTGCCATGGCATCACGCAGCGAGGCACGGGTCACCTCCTGCAAACTTGAACCACGGCACCGTACCGGTACGGGTGCCTGTACTCCGGCTGTACTGAACTTCGAATATTTCGAGGACGGCTCGGAGAACAGCGGCGAGATCAGCAGCTGATCTGTTGCGCCAACGCACTGCATGTTGGAGCGGCAGCACCGTGAGAATGGGCTGATGCAGGGCTGCTGGCCTGGGAGGCCCGCAATGCTACCTTCTCGAACTCGACGCACTGGTCTTCATACCGGAGGCACTCGGTGTTGGCGCTGTTGCAGGCCGGGCCGCCATACTCGACGCATACCACATCCGGGCTCTCACCGGCGGCGCAGTTCACGAAGTCCAGGCCCTGCAGCAGCTCGCGCGAGGCTGCCTGGTTGACGAGGGCGGGCGGGCAGAATTACATCAGTGCCGCTACTTTTCATCGTCGGGACATCACCTCCCCAGGGTGGCTACTCCGCCTCGGGCACTGCAAGGCTGGGAACCGTCCCCGCTTGGCGCCGACGGGGGCAGTTTCAGACGGAACGTCGCACGCGTACCGGTACTCGTCGTGGCAAATAATAGTACTGTACAATTTGCAGTATATCTGAAGTGGTACATGGCAGCAAACGCTGCGCACCGCGCCGCTTCGCGTGTTCGGGACATGAACGCTGGCACTCGCGGTCTGGCGCTGCTTCACGACTGTGGCACCGGTTCGTGTCCGCGTCAGCCGGAGCCACTGCCCTCCTGTGCGCGTGCTTAGAGCTCTGGAATTAGAGCAGTATACATGGCGGTTTGGGGGGGGGGGGGGGGGGGGGGGGGGGGGGGGAGGCCGGCGTGGGGCTGCCAGTAAGATGGGTACGGGTGACCAGAAGACGAGATGAGCGGGTCGGCAGGTAGCTTACCGGTGCCAGGACGGCGGTCATCGCCAGCGCGCAAAGCAGCGTGTGACACCTCATATTGCCGAAGGCGGTGGACAGAGGCTGAGGACCTTGAAATGGAAACACTGACCCAAATGGCAGGGGATTTGGCGGCAGCGCTGAGCGTTTGCTTGCCGGGGGTACCTGTGGTGGCTGCGCCAGGGCGATGTGGATATGTGCAGTACTTTTATACATCGCCTGGCCCCCTAACTAAGGATTATTCTAAGGATTACCACTGCTACAGTAGCGCGCTACCGGTACGGTACCGGCCGGCGCGCCTAGCCGCTGCGCGCGGACTCGCGGCTACATGCAGTCGCTACAGGTACGGTACAGGTACTTGCCTGCGGCATCATTGTCGCTATCCACGGGAGCGTCGTGACCATCAACTACGGCCGCGAGAAGGGCATATGCTTGCGACACCATATACCTACACTACTGCCGACGACGCGACAGCTGTACTCGTACAGGTATGGTACCGGTAGCCGTCTCGTGCGAGCAACTGGAGCCGGTACGACACCGTTATACATCCGCATCGATTACATATGTACATACGCTCTCCCCAGCAGTTCATTACAGCTGCGGGATGCAAAAAACGACGATGATTCTGCCGGCATATGTCGGTAATGCATCGGCAATACGGGTACCGTATGAGATACGGGTAGAGACGTACCGTAGAGACGTGATCCAGCAAGATGCGTCTATATATCGTTATTTATCGTTGTATATCGTTATCATCCTTATCGTCATATTATTGGTTGCTATGTTGCGACATCCAGAAATCGATAGTGATTTGCGTGCTGGTCTTTCTGCGCGGATTCGAACAAGTGGCGTCCATGCAGCAGCGGACGCTCGATGTCGACACTCGTTGGTGGTTGGAGTACCGTAGGGCGGCGGCAGTCGTAAAACCTGTTATAGTAAAACGACGCAACGCCGGTTGCCAAGTGGCCCGCGTGCGTGCAGCGGCCGGGGGTTTAGGGTTTTTTTAAACCCGTCGTTACCGGTGCTCGGGTTGTCGTTACCGTTATTAGTCAATTTGAAGCCCTGACGTAGGAGAGTACAATTTTAAAGCCGGCCATACATTCGAATGGATTTCAGATTTCAGCAAGTTGAGTCTGGTTTTGCCAAAAAGATCGCGCAGGCCGCTTAACACCGGCAAGAGCCGAAATTGGCAGGATGAAGGTTCACTGATTTCAAGGAAGGGGGGGAGGGGGGGGGGGGAGGCACATTGCCGAAAATTTGCTTTGGAATTTTTACAAAATGCTTTTTTGGAGTGGCCAGAGGAGTAAGAGGCAGACCCGCGAATTTGAACCAGGTGAGGGGAAGGTGGGCGTGGCTGTTGCGGCGCGACCCAATGGTGGGTCTGCCGCGCCAAAGGAAGTTAGGGATTAACAAGCCCCTGGTGTGTTTCAGCACACGACGAAGCAACGTGCGGGAGCAGCGCTACCCGTGATGGTTGCGTCGGGAACCGCACGCGGGTGGTGTTGTTCCTCGAGGCGCTGCGGGATCGATGAAGCTCCTCGGGCGGTACGCACGGCATACTAGCACCGGACATAATAGCACCGTATTTGCGCCGTACCGCGCCTACTAAGTAGACGACAAGGGGGAGGAAACCCCAACTACTAGTAGTAAACATATCAAGGAAGGGTGGGGGCGCATGCACATTGCCAACATATCTTGGGCGCCAGCCGCGGGGCGGCGGCCGGGCGGGAGAGCAGCGACCGCCCACGAGAAAAGCGGTTGGCTACCGTCGCACGGCGGGGCGTGCGAAGGGCCGGCGGGGGAAGCGGGCCATGTAATCTGTAGCCAGCTCCATGCAACGACGGCTCGATGGCGCCGACCAGTTGAGTGTCCGGGGGCTACGAAAGCAACCCGGGCACAATGTGCAGCGGTGGCTCGATGGCGCCGACCAGCCGCCTGCCCGGGCTGGGAAAGCAATTGGGGCACATGTGCAGCGGCGGCCCGTTGGTGTCGACCAGCTGCATGCGCATAGCTTGAAAGCCGCCGGGACGCATGATGCGTTGGCGACACAATGGGGCCGACCAGCTGCGTGTCCGGTCCACGGAAGCGACCGGGCACATGGTGCAGGGACGGCCTGACGGCGCCGACAAGCTGCGTGTCCGGGCCGCGCTTGTCGTCGTGACTAGGGCAGCTAGTCCTTGCAACCAAGGCACATGGTCCAGTAATGGCCCGCCGTTGGCCCCGACCGGCTGCGTGCGCATGCCGCAGGAGCAACCGGGGCGCAGGGTACAGTGGCGGCCCGTTGGCGCCGACCAGTTGCGTGCTCGAGGCTGCGACAACAACAGAGGCACAACGTGCAGCGCCGGCCGGAGACAGGGCGATAATTGAGTCAAGACGGGCACATTTTTGGACTCAAAATTACCCCTTTTGGGGGGTGCAAATTTGAGTTACGCCTAATACTGTACGAATGTACTGTGAAACTGAGCTTTGACACATTCCTCTTCTTACCAACACTGTACGAGGTACTATTCACCTAGCTAGTGAAATGAACCTGCACTATGTACTACACGTTTGTCCACCGCCCTTTGACGAGATGCGTCGCTACCCTTCCATGCTAACCGTTTTTGCCTCGAATGCTACTCCGCCACTGTGCTTTTCACTCATCTACCACTCGCATGCATCCACGCACTTGTATTCTTCGAGAGATCTTCACGCTTCTCGGTGCATAAAAGCATGGCAGACCGTCCTCGCAGAGCAAACCGCACTTATGCCCGCTTGTAGAGTCCTGCGGCGGGGGCATATGCAGCTGCACTTGGTTTTGAACCAACGAGGGCTCTCGACACACTGCTAGTGACCCCCATGGCGCAATATTCTCCGCAGATGCACTTGCGTCGTTTGGGCAGGAGGGCGTCCCATGCGCCAATACCCACGACTCAGCCCATGAGGCCCCTGCAACCGAGCGGTGGGCAAGATCGAAGCGGACCGCCATCGCCTGGGGCCGGAGAATTGCAGCCTTCGCCTCAGCGCGAGCCTCAGCCTGAGCTCCAGCCTCAAGGTGTGCCACCTTTGGACCCTCTCCCAGGAGCGACTCCAACGGTACGCGGACTAGCATCTTCGCTCGCATCTCTCATCAAGACGCCGTGGGATGCGTTAAGCGCACCTCGTCGTCGCGCATCTCAGAGATCGTCTAAAGTTACCCAGACCGATGACGACCATTCTCGAGCCGGCCAAGGTGTCTCAACACTTGTTGGCCGCGATCCGTGAGGAAGAGCACGGACATGAGGAGGAGGAGGAGGAGGAGGGCGGGGGGAGGGGGGGGGGGGGGGGGGGCAATACAATCGAAGGGGGTCCGCCTGGGCGCACGAGCCCCGCCACAAGCGTCAGAAGTGGGAGCAAAGTGGTAACCCCTCGCCCCTTCCCAGCACAACCTCTATTGTGTGCGCATCTTTGCGCGTGAGGGCAAGATTCTCACACGCTTCCTCCCCTTCCCTACATAGACCGTCTCCACGACATCACTTGCACAAGGAGTGCCACCTGTCGACCCAATCCTCGGCGAGTGGAACTGCTACGAGCAGGACTTCCCTGCGTACTTCGCCAACTGGCCCGAATCACAAGACGGACACCCCTTCACCTACAAGGACCATCACAAGACAAGACTCATCGGCAACGTGGTCAACAGGTCGCCCAGCTCGAACTTCTTGTTCTTGCCCTGCCTCCACGCCATCGTGGACCTCTTCCCTTGCCGACAAAGGTGTGGAGTTCCGGGTGCCCCTCTCGGTCTATATAACGAGCGTCACAGTGGCCAAGAGGTCGCGAAGACGTTGGAGTTCATCTTCCCCAAATTGTACATGAAGACATACCGCGTTCCCGAGAAGGGCAAGCTCGTCGTCTGGCTGGACATCGTGAGGACTCGGGCACTTCGCGTTCGTTGTCTGGCAGTCGCGAGATGGCGCCTTGGTCGCCCATGTCTTCATCTACGACTCCAGCGTCCGAGCCAAGAAGCTCACCCGCAAGAACCCCTACCCCGGCTGGCAAGCCGTTTGGCTGTAGATTTCTAGGCTTGACGAGTATGTCCAAGAAGCTCACCGGCAGCTGCGAATCTCGTCCCATGGTTACATTGCCCGGCACAAGGCCTCGTCATGGCAGACCCGGACTGCGGCTCGGGTCCTGCCCCTGTCGAAGGCGTGGCGGGGGGGTGCTCCTCATCATATTTCTCAATTGCTGCGCGCCACTCACTGCCGTCCGGAGGGGGCGAAATGGCACAATTGTCGACGCTTTGAAGTGGGTTGCACCTTGAATCGTGAGCCCCCCCCCTTCGTCTTCAACAGTGCCACTATGTTTTAGACGCTAGTCGGGGTGGAATCTCACCCTCGCGCCCATCTCTCCATGCATCTCCGCCAAGTAAGAAGTCGCAGTAGGTAGGGTCGCCGCTTGGCGTCGTGCCGTGGCTGGAGCAGAATCGGCCGGAGGTCCATGCCGAGGTCCGGAAGGTCCGGAATCTCTGCACTGGGCGCCTGGCGCAGAGCAAATCTCCCGTCCCCCTCGGCGTGAGTCGCGGACGACCGCACGGACGGACGCCAAGGAAACGAAGACGTTGCGACATACTCGTGCCATGGCTTTGCTTTTCTCTTGCATGCACAAGATGTCTACGCCAGCCCGCCCAAGGGGGGCGTCAACCCTGCGTTTGCAACAGAATACCCGAGATGCAAGGACCTCGCGGGTGTCACCCCTTGCTTCCACATCTTCTAGAGCCTGCACCCAAACACAGGCGCGATGATGCCGGGACCGGAGTGGGAAATTCTGTCCTACCACGTCCCCGGCATGTCTGCCTTCCCGCATGAAGTCGACCACGAGGACGAGGCCGCCGTCGCAAGCACGAGACAGCTAGAACCATGGCGGCGGCGAAAGAGATGCGGCACTTGATCCCGGAGGCCCATTGGGGACGACGAGTACATCCTCGCGGACGTCAAAGCAGCGGTGGCCGAGGCCACCGTTGGCAAGACTGACGAGCAAGAGATGCGGAAGGTGGAGAGAATTAACCGTGAGGGGTGGGATTACCACATCTCCGCAGTGGGGGCAGGTGAACGCCCGCATCTCTCGCGTACAAACCCGTGTACTGTCGCTCCTAGCTCTTGTAACGACGAGACACTTTTCCATACCCGACTCCCTTGCGTGGTGCAACCTTGTCTTCAATGTTGTTGCGCCGGACTTTCCGGAGATTGGTGGTACGCTCTCGACGTACGCAGCTCGCTTGATTGCGGGGATGTTTGGCGCGTGGTCGGAGCACACCCGGAAACGCGGGCACGCTCTTAACCGCAAGATGTTGGGCAACAATCCACCTTGCATCTACACATCTCCGTGGGAGTATCACTGCTTGACGGAATGCGTAAAGACTTGGGGACATGTCTGTGTGTGGGATCCTTGCTGCGGCTTCGCCGGCACGGCACACGCTCTCTTCGGGAGGGCCAGAAGGGTGTTATTGAGCGACGTCAACCCGTCTTGCGTGTCCCACTTCGTCGCGGACGCGTTGTCGCCGGAAACGCACGACAAGGCCGCGGCCCTGTGCAAGGAGCCCTTTGTCGTTGTCACGTCGCCTTGGTTCAATCATCTGGATTTGCTCCTACCGCCGCTGGCGGCCTCCAAGGCGGAAATCTGATGCGTGCAGATTCCGAGCACCTACTTGACGCAAGGGCCCCTCCCGAGAATGGACTACCTCGACAGTCTGTGGACAGTGGGTCGTATACTTATCATTGCGTCAAAGCACCCAATAAACTCCGACACCAACAGACGCGCCTTGCGGTTGGTCGTCGGAAGAGATTCGGCGACTTTAACGGCGCATCTCTCGGAGCACCTCGGCCAGCAACGTGGGTTCGTGTATGGTCCGTGACATGGGATTCATGCAGCATTAGCTCCGCTGCCATAGCTCGCTGGGCAAACGCTTGTAACACAGTAAACTCGCAGAGATGACGAGTCGCACGTCGGAGTGCGGAGTGCCATTACAAAGTTACGCCTTTTACTTAAACCACGGCAATTACGATCTGCGGGCATTTCTCCTTGGTTGACGCCTCGCCCTGCTTCCGCTGCCGGGGAGGCGGAAGGATATGGAGCGCCCGTACCCGTTGCCGCCCGAGATTCCCGCGCTGCGGCATGGCGTTTCCGCGACGGTGTTGCGACGCGTTCCCGCCGTCTTGGGGCTGCCTCACTAGGGCCGCAGTAGGACCGCGAGACCGATGAGCGTCTGGGCGGTCGCTTATGTCGCATGCCAGCCTCTCGAGCCGCATCTTCTCCGTAGGGTCTCGCAAGGCACCCCACAGAAGCTTGTGGGAGTAAATGCCGTACAGCTATAAGCGCTCGCAGTCGCATATTGGCCGGCCGTTGTGAAGGGTCACTCGATTCATGAACATGAAGTCTCGCTCAATCGCGTGAATCGTCCATCGCGGTCTGCTTCCCACATTTCCGGCCAAGTTGTTGCGGTACTTCAGCACCGTTGGTCCACTGAACCTGCGAGTGCCGATCTTGAAGGGGTCGCCGACGACGTACTACGCCCCGTCGACCTCCAAGTGGCTTTCCGATGGATGCAGATAGTCAACCGCGTCGTCTGGACGTCCGTCGAGAGCTCCATGCCGAAGGCATGGTTGATATACTTGTTGCTGCGCATGTACGTCTCGTCCTCCAGCCACTTGAGGAAGTGCTTCTCCATGAGGGAGTCGGTGGGGTTGCGCAATCCCTTGGGAAAGGTGTACTTGTCAGCATTCTGCCACCCCTCCATGCATGTTGTTATTCCGGGCGGGAATTCCCACGAGGTGGAGGCTCTCGACCACCAGTCGAGGTTGGCGCCCAAACAATCGTCCTCGAACCACCGGGCGACTGGGCCGGGGGCTGACCTTGCCACATGTATCCAACAACCGATGGTATGCAAGAGATGCACAGCGCGAACGCCTTAGCGGGGGAGATTCGTACATATTGTCACGAGATTCCCCCAAGAAGCGAGAGCAAGGGGGGGAGGGCGCACCCTCGCAGTAGTAGGGAAAACGTTTCGTTTGGCGACGCGAATCCCGCCCCCTTTGTCGCTCAAGAGCCCGCGCACGTTGGGCGAACTGCCATACATATTCTTGTGCGTATCCATCATCGTCTTGAACATGATGGTCATCGCTGCCCCATCCTCCTCTTGCGCGAAGCGGAAGGAGATTGGGCGGAAGCTGTGAACGAGGTTGTACTTCTCCATGTCATACTCGACTGGGTGGGTGCCAAGGGTCAAGAGGACCCACTTGCCGTAGTGAATCTTGTGCGTGCCGTCCGTGACGCGGCAGAGTGGGAGATTTCCCGTCTCCGCCAGGCGCAAGGTCCTAATAAAACAAGCCCATTGTAGTGAACACCACTCCCTTGGCCTCGTCGCTGAACTATAGGACGACCAACTTGTCGTCTTCCAACGCCGCGTCGCTGTCAGCAAGGTTGAGAGGTGGCATCTCGTTGCAACGAGCCCAACCTCTGAGGTCGGCGATAGACTCATAGGCCCGGGGGCCTTTCTCTTCGCGAGTGAGGCTCTTTTTCCAGGCTTTAAACGCCAGTCGCCACGCCCTCACGTCCGTAATCTTCATGTCGTCCTTCCCCAATTTCTCCACAAGTCGCATTGGCGCGTCGCCGACGTGTTCCTTCATTTGGGCTTTAACTCGCTGAAGAATACGAACTTTGCCGTCCACGACGACGTCAACCTCCTACTGCGTGTGGACGAGGCGGTGTTCGCGCTGCATCTCCCAGCGCGTGCTTACCGGATCGCTATATATGCGGAGATGCGCGGGCCAATTATCGTGGGAGGCGTAGTTATGCACCTGCCGATACCCAACCCTTGTTAGTGGACACACTCGTGGAACATGCCAATATTCAGGTACAATATGCCCCTCTTCAGACAGAGCACGCGTGAGGAGCACTCGCATACGCGCCCTTCTGACATATTGGGCCTTCCATTCGTCCATCATCCATATCAACTCCTTCACTGCAGCTTGCCTCGTGAGAAAGGTTGCATCGCCAACTTCCTCTAGTCGAATCTCAAACACTTTTCCGCCCCTTGCGCAGAAGCGCTCCCCTGCTGGCAGGAGCTTGGCGAGGGTGCTAGGCGCTTGCTTTGCTGGCTCCGCGGGCCGGAACCGGCACGTTCCGGACCCGTAGCGCGTGATAGCGCGATGTACAAAGGTTCACCAACCTCCGAAGGCAGACACGGAGGAGGGGCGAGCCCATGTAGCAGCTGTCCAGCAACGACATTCACGCCCTCTTTGAAAAGCTTGTCTCTGTGATCCGGTTGAAGGGGCAAACTGTCTAGGAAGCATATGTAAGGCTGAATTTGTTGTTGGGCGCATGAAGAAAGGCTTCGCTGCCTTGCGGGGCAGACGAAGGGTCGGCCATGACGGCTACATAAGCACACCAAGGAGAGTGTAGTGGAGTGCAATGGTGTGGAGGGAGGCGAGGAGTGAAATCTCCGACAGGTGGGCCACTGGGGCGCGCAAAATGGCGCGAAGTAGCGCCGCCACCTACGTGAGGCGGATAAAACTTTACGCGACTGAGGGCACGAAGAGGACACGTTCATTTGTCATTTTTAGTATTCTCGTATAGTGTTGCATTGCACGTGAAATGTGCCCGAAAGTAGATACATATCCCAGCCTAAGCGATCACGTGGGGGGCACATTTTTGAGTCCAGGAATAGGACCGTTTTGACTTAAAATGCCCCCTGAACCAGCGGCGGCCCGTTGGCGCCGACGAGTTGCGTTCCCGTGCCGCGGAAGCGAGCGGGACACATGATGCAGTGGCGGCCCGTTGGCGCCGACTAGCTGCGTGCCTAGGGTTGCGAAAGCAACCGTGGCACTTTGTGCAGAGGCGGCCCGTTGGCGCCGATCAGCTGCGTGCGCGGCCGCGGAAGCGACCGGGGCACGTGGTGCAGTTTGGCGTGCTGTCGTGCTGCATGGGACGACGAAAGCTACCGAGGCACTTTGTGCAGAGGCGGCCCGTTTGCGCCTGGGGCAACCGAGGCGCATGGTGCAGGGACGGCATGACGGCGCCGACCAGCTGCGTGCGCGGGCTGCGGAAGCGATAATAGAATATGGTGTACTGACGGCCCTTGGCGCCGACCAGCCGCGTGCGCATGCCACGGAACTGACCGGGGCGCATGGTGCAGTGACGGCGCGTTGGCGCCGACTAGCTGCGTCTGGAGGCCGCGGAGGCGATCGGGGCATATGAGGCCGGGACGGCATGACGGCGCCGACCAGCTGCGTGCTCGGGCCGCAAAAGCGACTAGGGCACATGGTGCAGTGGCGGCATGATTGCGCCGACTAGCTGCGTGCCCGAGGCTGCGAAAGCAACCGAGGCACACCGTGCAGTGGCGGCCCGTTGGCGCCGCCCACCTGCGTGCCGAGGGTTGCCACAACCCCGCCACACACAACAAGTACTTACTCTAGTGAAGGAAGGCATCGCAGCCCCCACTAATCCTACTAGCTGGCTCAGCGGTGGATAAATACTCACTGAGCAACACTTAGCTATTCCGGCCAGCTCCCTTCCCCCATCTCACCTTAGCAGTTGTAGGCGGGTCTCTTTGCCTGCCTAAGCTTACCTGCTGAGCTCTGAGTGGGATAGGCATGACTTCGGTAGGACAGCAGGGGGACGCTGTTGTCCTAGCTACATCCCGCAGGAGGGAGGAGGGGCTTGGACACACCAGAGGACGGCCGGTAGCTTGAGCTGTAATTACACCTAGTGTTCCCTACCATGGTTAGAGATAGCAGGCCCTAAGAACAACTCAGTTCTTCCCTACCATGGTTGAAGATAGCATGCCCTAAGAACAACTCTGAGCCAGTGGACGCAGAAGATTAGCAGTTGTAATCAATTTCAACATCCTGGGGTTGCGAAAGCAACCGAGGTCCTTTTCGAAGCGGCGGGCCGTTGGATGCGTGCGCTGGCCGGGGAAGCGACCGGGGCACATGGTGCAGTGACGGGTCGTGGGCGCCGACCAACTGCGTGCGCAGGCCACGGAAGCGACCGGGGCACAGGGTGCAGTGACGGCCTGACGGCGCCGATCACCTATATGTGCAGGCCGCGGAGGCGACCGGGGCACATGATATAAGCTGCGAAACCACGAGGGCGGAGCAACGTGCGTGCGACTCGCGACCCCATCTACAGTTCCGACCACTTGAGTTGGAGATGGCGCGACATCGACAAGAACCGACATGTATCTGCCGATATCGGCGCAGTACTGGTATAGCGAACGAAAAGAACCGCGGATTCTTTTCTGCGCTAAAGATTGAACCTGCCACACGAAAATTAAACTAAGCGTATGGCGAAGACCGAACAACTGTGGTTACATGTACGACCATGAGGTGCTGGTACAATTAATTTCCGGAGCGGTGACCGGAGCACATGGTTCCGGGTTCCACAAAGAGAAGCGGCATAGCGACGAGAGCGAGAGGCGATATAGGGACCGGAGAAGACGTCGGTCGTCAAGGATCCTGTGGCGGGGGTGCCCACCGAGGATACGAACCGGCTTTGACATATGGAGTCAAGTTCGACGTGGTGATAACGATGAAGTGACATGAGGAGGAAGCGGCGAGCGAGCGAATTTGCGACTAGCGTGGGGACGAAGATCGCGAGTACCAAAAGGCGGCCGAGCGTCCGATCCGATATGCGTAACGATGACTTTGCAAGCTCCGAAACCAAGTGTTAGGACCCCCTTAGGACTTAAGCCGAATAGTCGTCTAGCCATTGTCCTAAAGCATGAGCTGAGTCTGAGGACCCATTGGATCGTCATTCCACACGGCTAAAAAAATGGAAGAATAAGGAGCAGAGATTTGGAAAAGGGATCCTTAAAGTACGGGAATCTCGGTAGCCTAGATGACTAGCCCGGCGGTGGTTTTGCCGGTCTGTTTATAGCCACTAGTTATCGTAATTCCGTGCGCTGCGTACGGAATCCAATTTCCACCACCTGTGTTAAGTGTAATTACTAGACCCTTACTAAAGTCGGCGTGTGCGGTCCTAATCCGCGGCCATCGCTACATATTGTGGCGACACACTACGAAGTACAGACAGGTTCATGCACCTTTGTCTGTCCGCATCACAGTGGTAATATTTATTCGCTATTATGCACACACGAGAAGTTACTCGCACATGTTATACAACGTTCTATATGGTTCTAGTAGGTTCTAGTACCTACTAATAATACGCCAATAAGGCAGCGCTCTATCTAACGCTAGGTGTCATCATCCGCGCTAGCAGGTCACACCAACGCATATACGTACGACAATCGCGCTGCTGCTCGTACGCAGGCGAACGTACAGGTTACTCGCACCCTACGGGTACTCGTAATACTGTCTTGCACTTACTGATCGCCTCGTAGTCGCTCGTACCGTCGCCTCGTCCTCGTACTAGTACTTTGTCTTCGCTTGCACTCGCACTCTATGAGCTCGTACTCGTACTTATTCGCTCGGGCGGCATGTACTCGTTCTCGCACGCCTCAGTCGCTAGCTCTTCGCTCATTCGTCGGCTTCAACAGTACATAGTACACGACTGTAGAGTATATAACACAGCCAGGGGGCACGGGGTGCAGGGACGACCGGCAGGCGCCGACCGGTGCGGGCGCGCGGACGCGGAATACAGCGGTAGCCGGTTGACGCCGACCAACTGTGTTCCTACTGGGGCTACGAGGGGCAGCCCGGTTGTGGCGCAAACTAGCGCGTTGATGCCGCAAGTCTCACCGGCGCTTTCCTGCCTAGAAATGGCGGTCTTCTTCACCGGCGACAAGCGGAAGGCCGGCGGCATGGGGGCTCTTGTGTCGCGAGACGTGAAGAGCGTTGCCCCCGAATCAGTCGAACGACGGTTGTCCGTGTGGGGCACTTATTGTCGGCGCGAAGAGCCGGCGTACGGTGCCCTCTGGACGATCGTCGACCGCCTCCGGCCAGCGAGACATGTCCTCGAGCTGGGCGCGGGACTTCACTTCTGAGTGGCTTGTAAAACCAAAGATCTTGCATGTCACGAAGACACGAGCTCTGTCGCGGCGCGACCCCATGGTGGGTGCGCCGCGACAAAGGAAGTTGGCGATAAGCCCCGTGGTGATTTTAAGCACACGACGAGCAACATGCGGGAGCAACTCTACCCGGCATGGCTGCGTCGGGAACCGCACGCGGGTGGTGATGCACGGGAGTACATTGTCGATGCAGATCCTCGAGGCGTTAGTTGCGAGGTCAATGCAACTAGCGGTCCGGCATACTAGCTAGCACCGGATATATTAGCACCGTAGTGTTTGTGCCGTACCGCACTTGCTAGGTAGACGACAACGGAAAGGAAACCCCAACTACTAGTAGTAAACAAAACGTGAAGGGGAAACGGAGTCAAGGGGGAAGGGGGTTCTGTGTGTAACACAACGAAACTGGAAGATGCAAGCTCAGTTGTTACGGCTGCTTTTATGTCTACTCATGCTGCACCCAAAAAAGGTGCTGCAACGACGGGTGAACTAGTAACCCCTACCACTTAGCATCAAAGGTAGCCGAAGAAGCGGTTAGGAAAGGAGGAAACCCCATAAACTAGTTTAGAGAATTTCAAAGTTGAGTCTAGTTTTGCTAGTGATGAGCGAACGGAGTGAGCGGTAGATTGACGAAGAAGGGGTAGCGCCATGTCACGAAGGTGGCACCGGGAGGGCCACCGCTGCGGAGTCTTGTTGAACTTGGAAGTGGCGAAGGGGCGCGATGTGACCGAAGAAGAACCACGCGCCAGGTGAAGAGACGACATTAGGGTCGATGTAATCCATAACGACGTCGGAGTTTGTGGCCCAACCGCCTTGGTGGCGAATGTGGGACAACGGAACTCCGATGGCGTTAGCAGCAGACGCCGCACCCTTATTGCGAAGGCTGTGCGCGAGGTCCAGGAAGTGCCGGAGGGAGGGACAGCACCGACGAGACGAACGCCCGTAGTTCTGGACAGCCAGCCCGACATTGCAGCGGCAATCCAAAATTTGGATTGCTCGCTTTGGGTGACTGCCCAGAAGTTTGTCTCGGCGAAGACAACATGGATCAAGGGAGCAGACTGTATGTTGTTGATGAAGTGGCGCATGAGACGGTCGCGGGACGCGGGGGTGTTGTGATGTTGGAAGGAGTAGCACGAGTAGGTCGTCGGGCCCCTTCTCTCGGTACACATGCATGATGATGTTAGTTGTAGGAGTCGTCATGCACGTCCCGTACTCATGTAATGACACTCCGGTAAGTCCCCTGGGAAAGAAATGAAGTTGACAACCAAGGTCATGAGGGCTTGGAAGTCGAGCTGGTATTCGGGGGGAAGAGCAAACACAATCAACTCGGCATGCTGAACGAAGTTGTAAGCGACATCAACAGGCAACGGGACTTGCAAAGGGGCAGCCTCTAGCAAGCGGCGCTGCCTCATCAACGGCTGGCCCCTCAGGTGCGGGCTGTCCTTAGCAATGGGGTCGACGTTGTGCAGCCCGGAGAACTTGTTGATTGCTGTTGACTGGTAGTAGGGATGCAACGACTTAGCCCCAATGTGGCCCCGCTCACCAATCTAAGTAACAGACTGGACGATAGTAGCAGTAGTCGCCTCCGGCGGGCTGATATTTTCGGAGTCGTGGCAAAACTCCGCGAACTGAGACAGTTTGCCGGCATAGCTCGTGAGCGTCAGCTCCCTACGTTTAACGGCATAAGGAGCTGGAGGGTAGGTCGAGGGTTGTTGTCCCAACTCGTCCGAGCCGAACGCTGCATGTAGACGGGACCGGAGTGAAGCAGCCCATGGGGCGGCAACAGCCTCGAGCTCGTCAATTACGTAAGTACGACGCTTGGCCGACGGAGTAACATGGGGCCGGCTCATGTTAGCAACCTACTCGGCCGCGGCGGTTAGGTTGCCGGCGGTTGATTGGAATCTGTTGGACGGGTTAGTCAGGGCACCAGTACTGGTTTGTGGGTCAAGGTTCATGTATGTGGGGGCGTGCCGACGCACGAGCCCATCGCGCTCGTAACGCATGTCCCGCGCGTAGCGTATACGATGGTCGTTGCGAACCAGTTGTAACACGTAGTGGAACAATCGACGGACGCAGTGGTGAGATGGTACGGGAGGCGGATTGTTGAGCCGCCATGTGCAGGTGTGCGAATGGTCGAGCTGCACTCGGCTGTGGCTGTAAGAAGCGTCGCACCGAAAACGGTCTAAATTAAGTCTATAAAGTGGGGGGTCCGGTATGGACAAATGACGCTCATCCCGCGCGCGGTCCATGGGGCATTTTGAGTCCAAACGGTCCTATTCCTGGACTCAAAAACATTCTCCCCACGTGTCCGCCTCCTCATCGCACCTCCTTTACGGACTACAATGCGTTGCCATAAGTGCAGTAAGCCTTCTACGGGTTTCTTAAAGCAAAACGGACGGGAGTTCGGGGCAGGGCAGGCTGAGGAGGGGGTGTTACTTGTCGGAAGTATTCCGTGATGTAGTCGTCTTCAATCATTGAGTTGTTGTGATACTCGGGCGCAAATGCTTCGGTACCACTCTCATGATGGTACTCGACGGCTGCGTCCCGGACGCCATCTCCCTGCCGGGCAAAGCGCCGGCACAAACAAGGTTTATAGGCACGCACTGCAACATAGCATGGGGCAAACGAAACGTACACAGTCGGGGCAACTCGCATCTACACCGGGTGCGGAAGATTCCCGCACCGCCTCGCGCACAGGGTTGTCGGCAAGCTTGGGGGCAATCCTGTCACGTTGGGGGCGTCGCGGCACCGGGATTGCTCCTGTGTTGGGATCGTAAATCGGCTATCTCGGCCCGCCCAGCACGGCTCGCCCGTCGCTCGGCGGATGGCGGGTCCAAGATCGACGGCACTACGGCCGAGGCTACGTCGCCTGCCGCCTCGCAGAGGTGCGGGTGACCCGAAGATCCGACATGTTTTGTGAGTGTTTTTAGTCAAGCGGGCGCGACGAAAGGGGCGGGCAATGGCAAGTAGTAGAGTTGTGCAACATATGCAGGGTAGGTGGGCCCACGGGGGCGGACGCATCTGCCGCTAGCGGCGCAAGAACACGGTGCCAAGGTAAAATATAGGGCGAGCACATGCTGAACGTAGTACATCGTACATAATATAGTAGCGTCACATATTACTTCATTCGTACAGTGAGATGCGCACAACGCCTTATTTTTGACGAAATCGGTTTTTTCGCAATACATTCGTACAAATACAAATTTCATTCGGTATTGCGACCATTTTAGCGCCGTTTTAGCCCCCCAAAAATGGTTATTTTCCGAGTAGCGTATTTTGGACCAATTTCATTGGATATTACACCTAGTCCCTAGTTGAGACAAGCACCGTTGGTGGTTTGGGACATGTGTGGAGCTTGGTCTTCCGCGGTCGGGCGCGCGTGCGGCAGCGATCCCTGCCACCGCGGCATGCCGTCGTCATGAGCGGCATCGGTCATGTCGCGCCAACTGCATCGCCGTCCGCCTGTATGAGGTACGTTATCGCCGCTACTGTGTTCTAAGGTTTTGTAATGCCAGCAATGACCGGCTCTCTATGTTCTTGGATCCGGTCGCGGCGTATTCGCTCACTCGTCTCGGGCGTTGTGTTTGTCGGTCATGTGCCATCAATGTCGTCGTTTAGCGCAGCTCTGTCTCTCACGCAACTATTTGTCTGTCTCTCTTTCTCTTTCCTTTATTATTGTCTCCAAAGATCCTCACAAAACTGCCTGTCTATGTTGTTGTGCCGCCTCCCTCACGCGTAATATATCTTCCGAGTCCGACTATATGGTCACATATCGGGAATCTTAATTGCCTTTAGCAAGGCAACGAATGGCGTAACTTGTTTGTTCTCTTTTACCAAAAAAGCGAATCGATGCACATTAATCATGTGTTCGGCATCGTCGTTGTCCTCGTCGTTGCGTGACACGTTGTAGTATGAAAAATGATGTAGATGAAGTTGTATGGACGTCGATCATATTGAGTCAAAATTCATATGTGTACAGAAATTCCGAGTCCGACAATATGGTCACATATCGGGCATTTTTGTTGCTCATGGCACGGCACCGAACGCCGTAGCTCGTTCTCTTTTGCCAAAAATGTTAATTGATGGATATTAATCATGTGTTTGGCATCTTCATTGTCCTTGTCGTTGCGTGA
>VCJN01003146.1:0-38174 GCA_006384855.1 Tetraselmis striata
TCGTGTATATATACACATATATGTATGTATATCTACACAGATTTATGTAAGTACATATGTATGTGTATATGTACGTAAGTGTGTGTGAGTCGATTTATATGTATGTGTGTATAGATGTCAACATATCTATACATGCCATCTATATATATGTGTGTATCTATATATATAGAACTATATATATATATATATGTTTGTATGTGTGTGTGTGTGTGTGTGTGTGCGTGCGTGCCCAACTGCGCGAGACGGTTCATCCGTTAGTCGGTCGTTCGATTGTTCTCAAGGCATCACCGAGTGGAAAAGTACGCCGCTCGCTATATAGAGTTGCGAGGCAACGGTGAACCGCTGAGCCCCTGAAACGCCCGGGCGGCGCTGAAGTGGCCCACACCCGTGCGGCACAGGGCGGGCGGCCGCGTACCTCGTGCCCCGGAGAGGCGGACGTACATCGCGAGCGCCTCCACCAGCTCAGCCTCCAGCGCGGGCAGGCCCTGGCACGCCAGCGCGCAGCACCTGCAGGGTGGGGGAGGGGAGGAGGTGGGGGGGAGGGGGGGAGGGGATGTTGAGGCGCCCGGCACGGCTCCGCTCGAACCGGGGCGGAGGGCAAGTAGGAGGGGGGGGGGGGGGGGCTTGCCAGTAGAGATCGCGCGTGTGTACGCCCGCCTCCTCCGCCACGACCTCAAACGCAGCGCGCAGCACCGCCTTCAGCGCCCAGCGCGCCGCCCGCACCGCATTGCCGCCGCCGCCGCCCGGGCCAGGCGCTGCTTCAGCGACGGCCTCCTCCGCTCGGGCGATGCTCTGCCAGTAGTCCGCGTGCTCAGCTCAGCGCACTGGCATACCAATTACCAGCAGTATCTCGTGCAGTATTATATATAGCTGTATATATGTATACATACACTCACTCATATATAATAAGCTCCACCGGGGGAGGGGGGGGGATAGGGGGGGGGGGGGGGGGGATAGTGGGGGATGGCCGCCGCCTACCTGGGAGAGGCGCGGCAGCACCTCTGGGCGGGGCACGCGGGTAGCAGCTGGCAGCCGCGCCGCAAAGTCGTCCCCGCATACGCACACCGCGCACTGCAGCGGCGTCGAAGGCCCGGGGGAGGCGCTGCGCGAGCGCGGTGGGTATCCCGCCATTGGCGCCCGCCACCGGCTGCTGCAGGGCGGAGCGCCAGCCGTCTGTGGCGCGGAGTGGGAAGGCCTGTAGCTCTACCTGGGCGCAGTGCCATCGGGAAGTGAGCTGTCAGCCGTCGGGGGCGGTCCGTGTGCGGGACTTGAGGACTCGGGAAGTGAGTTGCCCTCGGTGGCTGGGTGTACCTTGGTGCAAAAGGGGTGCAGCGCCGGCGACGCCGGCAGCCCTTGCACGCAGCTCCTGCTGCAGGAGGCGGGTGGCTGTGGGGGTTGCTAAGCCCTGCCGGCGGTCTCCGGCCCAGTCGGAGTAGTACACCAGGCAGTCGCAGTCCGACAGGCCCGCTACAGCTGCGCCCTGCGGGATGGAGCCGCGCAGGTACACCGACACCAGCTGCTCCCCCAGTACCGAGCGACAGGCCTCCACGGCTGCGTCCACCACTGGCCTCCACTCCGGCTGAACCTGCGAGGGCGGAGCATGCAAGTACTGGCTCTCACGACGCCACACGCATGGAAGCTGCCGTGCCCAGGTATACATGACGAGGCCTCCGTGATAACCACACCTTGGCGAGACTGGCCGAGTTGCGCAGTGTGCCGTCAGCCTGCAGGCGATGCGGGGGCTGCAGAGGGCGCAGTGCGATGCCGCTCCTGCGCGACGCCTGCGCCAGGCCCGCAGGCACGGCATATGTGTCACACGTGGCGGTGACTTCAGCAGAGGCTCCGCAGGCCTCGCGGTCGGGCCTCGTCAGCGGTCGTGAGGCGGCGGCTGTGTCGATAGGGCGGGTGGAGGGGGGCGCGCTGCGGGCCGGCTGACGGCGGGTGGCGCGCAGGACGGTGCGCTGGGGGCGGCGGCCGAGCGGGGCGCTGCGGGGAGACCCCGCTGAGCTGCGGGGCTCGCAGCTCGCGGTTTGGATGGGGGGGATGCGAAAGCGGACCAGCCGGCAGCCGCGGCAGACGGTCGACATAGCTACTGCGCAGCGAGTACGGGGCTACCGGGCGGATTAATTGCAGGCGCTTCGCCTGCCTCTTGCTTGTCCTCGCGCCGGGCTAGGCGGAGAGGGACCTTAAGTACGTTCCTACGCACTCACTCGCTATCCGAGACGGGGGCCGAGACGGGGGTAGGGGGTCTCGCTCGCCCGCTCGATAGCGTATCTGCTCCGCGCTGGCGCGGGTACATATTATTGACGCCGCGGTTCACTACGTCGCGGGTTCTTAACGGCTGGCCACCACGCTGAAACTCGCGCTGGAACAGGGGTCAACACATCGCCGCTACAGAGAGAGTAGTCCGCTCCTCGTCTATCTGCGAGACCGTCGTTGCTTTGCGCGCGATTTTTGACGGCCTCGCCATGTAAGCGCGAGCTCCATCGGGGGGCTGCGGGCCGCGACACTAGACCGACCCTTTATTCTGCTGGCGGCGCGCTGTGCGCTTCGAATCCGCTTTCATGTGATCAATGAGGCTCTGCGTACGGGTACCGGGTACGCGTCAGTTCGCGACTGCTACTCGCTCTCGCCTGCACCACTGGTTTTGTGGAAAGCTGTAGATGCCGCTCCGAAACCAATGGGATGTGGTTTCGGAGCGTTAGTTACGCTGGTCGCGAGCTGCCTTGTTTATTGCGCGCGCGGCAGTACACGACATCGGCGCCGCTGCATCGGAGCCGCTGCAATGCTCGCCGGTGTCGCCTCGTCTGGGACACGCACCAAACACGACAACGACATAGGACTGCCCATACCTCGACAACTATCCCCAGCGTTGCCGCCGCATATAGACATCATGCAGTATGGGTCGAAGAGCCGCCGCCGCCGAAATGTGTTAGTTGCCGCTGCCACCGGGTCGGTAGTTGCGTGCGCGTGCGAATATGCCGCGCCGTTATTCTCAATATGGTTTCGGAGCACATCGTCAATGTATATATGATATATAATACATCGTTAACGTAATATAATATATACATTAACGATGGGTCTGCAGTTCAGGGTACTTCAGCTGGAAGTCCCAATTTCAGCTGAATTCAGTTCATCATGAATACCTCCCGGGAATGGCGCGCGAATAGCCCCTACCTAAAGTCCCTTTAGAAATGTGAGTTTTAAGTCTGGGGCCCGGTTTCATGACTGACTACCTCTGAATAGTCCGAATCCGCCGAGAAGGGTGCCCTACGTGGGGTAGCCGTATTTGGGCTAGATGTGTGGTAGATAGGTAGTATTGAATAGCCCCCTATCAGTATATTAGTTAGTATTGATGATGCGATTATTTGCAATATATGTACAGACAGTGGTAAACGGTTTGTATTCGTATAAAATGTTATTATGTTGGGTTTGGTATATGTTATCGTTGGCGCTTGCTATTGACCATGCTTCCCTGATGGCGGCTACCGCCGGCCGCCACAATGCTTGAAGGAGAACCCCACCGCGCATCACACTTTGCCACACCACTTTCACCTCACCAAACCATACACTCTTCCATCACGATACCAACGAGTGTGGATCCTGCGGAGCCAGGCGCGGAGCCTGTAGTGAACGCCGGCGAGGTGGCGTTCCGGTGTCATCGGGACCAGGGGCTCAGCAGACGGCCGCCAACAACGCGGCGGCGGCATCACCCCGCGGCCGTGACGCCACCCGCCCCCCGCTAACCGCGCCTTAGCGCTGGTGACTTGTCCAAGTTCCCTACCGCGCCGCCTATTCAGTCCGTGTCCCATACCGGGGGTCTCGTGGGTGTCACCCGTGTAACAATCTGTTCAACTGCACAAAATTGCCACTGCTCTGCGCCGCTGTCGGGGTGGGGAGGGGGGGGGTCTTCAGGTCTGAATCTGAATACATGCATGCCTAAACTAAACAATATTTTGTGCGGTTGAACATATTGTTACGTGTGTGACACCCACGGGACCGCCGGTATGGGACACGACCTAAATATAGGGCTGGCGCGGCAGGGAAATTGGACGAGTCACCAGCGCTATGGCGCGGTTAGCAGTGGGCGGGCGGCGTCACGGCCGCGGGGTGATGCCGCCGCCGCGTTGTTGGCGGCCGTCTGCCGAGCCCCTGGTCCCGATGACACCGGAACGCCACCCTCGCCGGTGTTCACTACATGCTCCGCGCCTGGCTCCGCAGGATCCACACTCGTTGGTATCGTGATGGAAGAGTGTATGGTTTGGTGAGGCCTAAGAGGTGTGGCAGAGTGTGATGTGCGTTGCGGTTCTTCAAGCATTGTGGCGTCCGGCGGCAGCCGCCAGCAGGGAAGCATGATCAATGGCAAGCGCCAAGGATAGCATATACTAACCCCGACATAATAAGGTATTATACGAATTCAAATCGTTTAGCGCCGTCCGTACATATATTGGAAATAATCGCATCATCAAGACTAACTAATATACTGATAGGGGGCTATTCAATACTATCCACCACACATCTAGGCCAGATACGGCTACCCCACGTAGGGCACCCTAATGGGTGGCAGCAGGGAACAATATCTCGGCGGATTCGGACTATTCTGAGGTGGTCAGTCCTACAGCCGGGCCCTAAATTTAAAACTTGCATTTCTGAAGAGACTTAAGATGGGGCCATTTAGGCCATTTCCGGGAGGTATTCAGGCTGAACTGAATTAAGCTGAAGTTCGGACTTCAAGCTGAAGTACCTTGAACTGCAAGCCGCGCAACCCTGGTATATATATGCATTAACGATGTGCTCCGAAACCATATTGAGAATAAGGGCGCGGCATAGTCACACGCGCACGCAATTACCGACCCGGCGGCAACGGCAACACATTTCAGGTCCTGAATTCATGCTAAAGTCTGTTCAGCTGAATTCAGCTGAATTCAGTTCAGCCTGAACTGAGTACGTACCTCCAGGGGGTACTTTAGCGTTAACTACTGATAACATGTAAATAACTACTGACACGCGTAGATAAAGGCGCGTAGTCGTCGTGATGTGTCAGTTGTGGTGAGTCACTATATATACGATATTTATTTATTAACCTTGTGTTGTCGTTTTGCAGCGCGCACGCGATTTTTAATAACGACCCGCGGGCAGTAATTGCCGTCACGCCTTGTTGCCGAACACCGCCAGCCAATAATAGCAAGCAGCAGTAGTACATACGCATATGTACGTGTGAAACGATACTAGTTCTATGCGCATGTCGCGGACCGGCGGCGGCGCGCGGTGTACCTGATGAATGATTACACATAACGTGGTAGATGTAGCAGTAGTAGCCGCCGCCGGAGCAAAGGAATGCGTTCGTTGGGAAATCAAGTACATCACAATATATAGTGATGAACCGTTGTTGCGCTTCTTTCGTGCATTAGAACGGAGTGAACGGAATGTGGCATCACATGTATATTATAACTTTACCCAGGAATGCGCGGCCGCTTCCCGGACGTATAGATTTCGCACGAATTCGTAGTAATACGGTAGTATGATGGTTCTCGGATGCGTATGTGCATGGCGATGAGGTACAACGAATGAGCAGAGAGAGGGAGAGAGAGAGAGAGAGATTGACTGCGTAACTATGATGCCGGCGCCAATAAGGCGCCAAGTAGTAATACATCGCGACGATTATCTTATGGGGAATATACAGAATGCGGCGGTGTACCGGCGACTCGCCATTTATGCGGACTCGCCAAGTTAGCACCTACCGTGAGGTCGCGCACGGCGATATATCGTGGCATAAACATCTCGCCGACGACGGGAATGGGACAGAATTAGAGCGTAAACGGTGCATGCCGGGGCGTTGTAAACTGCTCCGTTTTTTGGCGGTACAAAATACACGCAGTAAACATGTGCAGGTTTTTAGGGGTTCGACCAAATTGCATAAACTAGCACAAAGTACATGCGCATGTGCATGTTGGCGGTGGGTTGGGGTAGTCGTCGCTAAATGAAGTCGTGTGGCGCAGAGTGTGGGCAATTGTCTGCTTCCCTCAGCACCTAGTCCAGCCGATATTGGTTCAATATGAACGATCCCGGTGGGGGGAGGGCGGCGTCCGGGGGGGGGGGGGGGGGGGGGGCTATGGGCGTTTCTTTGCAGGCTATGGACGATCTACCCGCTGCTACGGAACGGCGAAGGCCGTCGTTACTTGTCGCGAATCAAGGGGCGTTGCTTGGGTAGGGAAGAGGTTGTCGCGCTGACGCGGAGCTATATCGGATCGGTGGTCGGGCGTCCACCTCCTCGCGTGGTGCAGCCCCGTGTCACCCCGCGCCTCCAAGAGCTTCGTTCAGGCAGGGGTCACAGGCGGTCCCACGCGTCCTTGGGCGAATAAGTAGCGGCGTCAGAAGTGCATGCCGAAGGCGGCCACAGTCAGCAAGGCAACGTGCAAGTGAACCAGCGAGTCGTTACAAAGGATGGGGCACTTTTGAACTTCCCGCCTAAGGCACAGTCACATGCTATCGGGCAATGGCTTCCTGCAGAAGACGGCCACAAGGCATATGCCGCCACATATGGTCAGCGCCTCACCCACCTTAGCGACCGGCTGCTTCTTTGTCGAGGGCGCTTCCGGCTCGACGGCAGTGGCGACGTGGGGTGCGGCGCTGCTGCCGGCATATTGGGCTTGCGCAATCAGAGCAACGGGGTCTTGCTCCGGAGGGCGACAAGATTATCAAGTTGTAAAACTATTGATGCACACGCCAGCGTTATATCGCAGCAAATGCCACCTACTTTAATGGCAACCGGCTCCGCCTGTGCCCATGCCCCCCGGCCGATGTCGCATGATCGGGCGACAAGATGATAAAGCTATAAACTATCAATCTGCACGTCAGCGTTATGTCGCAGTAAATGCCACCCACTTTGATGGCAACCGGCTGCGCCTGTGTCGAGGGCGCCTCCGACTCGACGGCAGCGGCGCGTTGGGCGACAAGATTAGCAAGCCGTAAAACGGTTCATGCCCACAACATCAGGATATTGCAGCAATAGCAACGACCTTGGCGACATGTTGTCCCTCTATCAAGGGCGCCTCTGCTCGACGGCAGTGGTGCGTTGCGCTCGTGCAGCGCTTCCGCCGGCTTTGGCGTGTGCAGTTGGAGGAGGTGGGTCATGTCAGCGAGCGCGACAGGATTAGCAAGACGTATAACAATATTCATGTCCACGACAACATTATACGGCAGCGATGCCACCCACGTTGGCGACCGGCTGCGCGTTCGTCGAAGGCGCCTCCGGCTCGATGGCAGTGGCGCCTTAATACGGTGCGGCGCCGGTACCGGCTTGGGTGTGTGCAGTCGGAGGAGGTTGGCCATGCACGACAAGATATAAGCCAGCCGTAAAAATAGTACTGCGAACAGCAGCTAGCATTGTATTGCAGCAATGACCCCCACCTGCTTCGCGACCGGCTGCGCCTTTTTCGAAGGCCCCTCCAGGTCGACGGCTGCGGCGTGTGGCAAGATTGGGTGGCAAGATTAGCAAGCCGTAAAACTGTTTATTATGCCCACATCAACATTATATCGCAGCAATGCCACCCACCTTGGCGACCGGCTGTCCTTCGGTCGAGGGCGCTTCCGGCTCGACGGCAGAGGCGCGATGTGGTGTGGCGTCGGTTCCGGCTTCCGCTTGTGCAATTGGAGGAGGAGGGTCTTGCTCGGGAGCGCGACAAGATTCGCAAGCCGTAAGACTGTTCATGCCCTCGGCAACATAATACGGCAGCAATATCACCCATCTTAGCGACCGGCTGCCTCTGTGCCGAGGGCGCCTCCGGGTCGATGGCCATGGCGCCTTGCTTGTGGTGCAGCGCCGGTGCCGCCTTATCGGAGCAAGGGAATCTCGCTCGCGTGCGCGACAAGATTTTCAACCCGTATAACTGCTCATGCCCACATGAGCAATATGTCGCGGCAATGGAACCCACCTTGGCGACCGGTTTACCCTATGCCGAGGGCGCCTCCGGAACGATGGCAGTGGCGCCTTGTAGTGCGGCGCCAGTGCATGCTTGGGCTTGTGCAGTCGGAGGAGGTTTGTCATGTACGCGAGCGATGCGAGCGAGCGAGTAAGTCGTAAAAGTTATAAGCCGTACAATGCCAATGACGGCTGCCATGACGCCGCTGCGCATATCCTCCCACCCGCGACCGGAGCCAGCACTAGACCAGGGCTCACAGCAGGGCCCCGCAGCAGCCAGGGTGACTGGAGGCATGGCCGCAAGCACATCCTCAGTGATTAAGGTCACGTCTTGCGGCGTAGAGGAGAACGCCTCCTGAAAGGCGTCCTCGTGGAGCTGGGTCGGGTACTCGGCAGACAGCATCCGAAGGCGGTCCGCAGCCCAACGTCTCCGCACGGGACTAATTTCGCAAAGTGTCACCCTAGCTAGTGACCGCAAAGCCTGCCGTCAGCATGCCGTCGAGCAGAGAGAGCGTCCCACCGCAGCACAGCCCGAAGAAATGGTTGATGATGAGAGCATGAGGAAGAGGCACCAGGGACTGAAGGTCTGAAGGGACGGAAGCTCCAGGGCGGACGCGGGGGGTGCAGCAACAGTTGTGAAAACCAATGCGGATGGCGCGCACATGTCCATGGTTGCGGTGCAGCCAGTCGGAGTCGCAGGGCCCGTGACTGGTGAGTGATGCTCAGTGGCTGGTCGCTCCAACGGTAGTGATACGCCGTCAAGGGCATGTGTGCAAAGTGAGGAATGGGCACGTGGGCGGAGTGGACCAGCGGCAGATGGGGCATTAGCGTAGAGAGAGTAGCTACGCCCACAATTTGTGTAATCGATGAGGGGTGAGGCCGATCCACGTAGGGCACATGTGTCGTGCTGACCGCCGCGCCCAGCCAGACCAACGCCGCCACTCCGCGCGGCCGTGGTGTCATTGAGGTAACCACAGTCGCCGCAGTCAGTGTAGGTGGCGCACTCAGCGCCCTCTCCGCCAGCACACGTTCCATCCATTACGTCGAGCAGCTCATCGAATCCGTCACAGCCAGCCGAGACGGAGTATCTGCGCTGTCCTTGCGGGAGCTCAGTAGGTGCAGTCTCGACGACGGTGGGGGAGGGCACATTGAATCCGTCGCAGACGGGAAGGGAGAGCGGAAAAGCGGGGGCGTGAGCCATGCATACGAAACCGTCCCCATGCAACTCCACGATGGGAGGGACGCTGGCGCTAGCGCCAGTGGGCCGCCCGCCAGGGAACACAGGCGGCTGGGACTTGACATGGTTCGGGCGTGCTCCCGCTGGAGTGCGAAGGCCGCCGCTGGCAAGCCACGCAGGTTTCTCCGCCGGCGGGGAATCAAGGAGCATGGAGCCGTTGACGTGCCGTGTTTGCCAGCAATACGGTGCCGTGTGACGGGAACGACCACAGCGACTGCATTCACGGTCGGGGCAGGACTGGGTAGGGAGCGACGCCGACATTGCCACTGGTGGTGGGGTGACGGGAGCAGGAGCGCGAGGAACAAGGTCAACGTGCGGTGACAACGACGGACGCCTGGCGGCCTCACGAAGAGCCTTGATCATGACCTTGCCGCGAAGCGCTGCGTAGTCGCAGTGGATGCCGTCTGCCCGTAGCTCCTCCAAGTCGTCCCGCAGTTTCTCATAGCGCTCGTGGATACCGGGAACAAAATATAGATCCATGAAGTCGTCGTCCGTAAGCTCCGCCTCCAGGGTTGTGCGCAAGGTACGGCGCGCAGTCTCCATGCGATAAAGGTAGGCGCCTAAGTCTTCATGCGCGAGTTGACCGCGTCGCAGGCCGTCCAGTACCGTTTTTACGTGCCTATGCTTGTGCTGCTGAAACATGTTTAGCACCGCTCCCCATGCAGCCGCGCCATGATGGTTGTCGATAGCGAGGACATCGTTGTCAAGAGGGGTGCAATAATTGACCTCCGCAGTTGCAAGAGGATTTTGTTGAACGGCTGCCTCCACGCACTCGAAGAGAAGATTTTGACGCAGGTAGCCACTGCCCCCGGCCAGGGCCTCAGCGAGGCCGTTTCTGGCAGCCCATGATGTAAAGGACTTGCGCCATGTGATAAAATCTTCAATGCTTGCCCGGTCCGCAAGTTTGGGGGCGCGCTGTGGCTCGACACGCACGTTGCATGGTGCTCTCCTCAAGAAGGACAGCGGGGGATGCGCCGGAAGTTGCCGATGTCATGTTAATGGGGGGGGGGGGGGGGGGGGGGGGGGAATATTAAATTGAAAGGCGTCCGGCTAAAAAAGGTTGATGGCTGAAAGGTTTGAAAGAATGAAAGTCGTCCTGCCAGTGGCAGTAAATGTGATGACCGGAAGAGTTTGGTGGTGATGTTGCAGGATTATATGTTTTTTTTTCAGCTAGCTGAGATGATGTCGACCACAAGCTTGTAGAGGATGAGCAAGGAGAAAGCCAAAGGCGTTGAGGCCGAGGCAGACACGAAGTGGCAGGAAGTAAAGACGACGTCTGAAGACGTTGTCGACACGAGGGTGTTGAAGCAGGTGTCCAAAATATATGAAAGGGGAAAGGAAAGTCGATCAGTTTCGAGCTGTTTTTCAGGTCGGCGCGCTTGTTGGCAAGCAGCTGGAGCGGCCGAGGTAGTGCAAAAAGAAAGGCAAAGGAAGTCGGTGGAATTCACTCGATGCTGTCGAGGAAGTCTACCAAGTGAGAGGGCCCATAGCCTGACAAAGGGATGGCTGAGGAACTGGAAGCAGAGAAGGAAGGAATGATTACAGTTCCGGAATTCCGGGCTATATATATGTATGGTCGTGCGGGTGAACGGTCACACCTCGGTCAGCCTCGCACGCACTCTTGATGGATACGGGTAGTTGGCCGGTATCTCTAGGGTCTCTAAGTGAAACTACTAGAACTGCTAAGCGTTGCCCTTGTGTAGGGGAGGGGAACCGCCGGGTCGCCGAACGGTCACCTGACATGGTGACGATGGTGATTTAGCTGTCGGGTGTAGGGTTTGACAGAGCAGGGCTAGCAAGGGTCTGACTAGCCAACAAAAGAGTGATACGCATATTTGCATTATATATTAACAATGACGCCCACCTTGATGACCGGCTGCGCCTTTTCTGAAGGTGCCTCCAGGTAGTCGACGGCTGCGTCATGTTGGGCGACAAAATTAGCAAGCCGTAAAACTATTTATGCCCACACCAACATTATGTCGCAGCAATGCCACCCACCTTGGCGACCGGCTGTCCCTCGTTCGAGGGCGCCTCTAGCTCGACGGGAGTTGCGCATTGCGGTGCGGCGCCGGTGCCGGTTTTGGCTTATGCAGTCGGAGGAGGTGGATCATGTCAGCGAGCGCGGCGAGATTTGCAAGCCGTAGAAGTATCAATGCGTCCAACAACATTGTATCGTCGCAACAATGCCACCCACCTTGGCGACCGGCTACGCCTTTTTCGAATGCGCCTCCAGGTCGACGGCTGAGGCGTGTTGGGCGACAAGATTATCAGGCCGTAAAACTGCTTATATTGCCCACATCAACATTGTATCGCAGGAATGCCTCCCGCCTTGGTGACTGGCTATCCCTCGGTCGAGGGCGTCTCTGGCTCGACTGCAGAGGCGCGATGTGGTGCGGCGTCGGTGCCGGCTTGGGCTTGTGCAGTTGGAGGATGTTGGTCATGTACGCGAACGCGACAAGATTCGCAAGCCGTAAAAGTATTAATACGCGTATCAGCATTGTATCGGCTGCGCCTTTTCCGAATGTGCCTCAAGGTCGACGACTGGGGCGTGTTGGGCGACAAGATTAGCACGCCGTAGAACTGTTTACTATGCCCACATCAACATTATGTCACAGCAATGCCACTACCCACCTTGGCGACCGGCTGTCCCTCGGTCGACGGCAGAGGCGCGTTCTGGTGCGGCGTCGGTTCCGCCTTAGCCTTGTGCAGTCGGAGGAGGTGGGTCATGTCAGCGAGCGCGGCAAGATTCGCAAGCCGTAACAGTATCAATGCCCTCGGCAGCATTGTATCGCAGCAATGCCACCCACCTTGGCGACCGGCTGCCCTCATGCCGAGGGCGCCTCCGGGTCGACGGCAGTAGTGCCTTGTGGTGCGGCGCCGGAGCCGGCTTGGGCTTGTGTAGTCGAAGCAAATTGAAATTGAAATTGAAATTGAAATTCAAATTGAATTACAAAGTGCGAACTTGCTGCTCTCCACTACCCAAGCCGAGATGCTTCAGGACATGCTTTATCCAACCGTTGTGGGGACCCTTGGGATTCCGGATGTAGCTTCCGGCCTTCTTCCTGTTCGCCCGCGCCCCTCCTCCTTCCACGCCGCTTGATACCCCCCCCCCCCCCCCTGCGGTAGCGGTAGGTGGTGTCGTGTATGGTGATCTTCTGAAGCATCTCTGTTATGGTGGACGTGTTCGGTAGGGTTGTGTAAGTACTGAATTTTGGACATGGTAGGTCTGGGGGATTGTCGGGATATGCGGAGGAGTGTATGTAGCCATCCTATTGAGTGTCTTTGGAGTTTTCTACAGAGGCGGATTGCAGCGCGGCGCTGGGCGGTGGTTGGGGTTTGCCCGGGGATTGCTGAGTCGGCGCAAGAAGTTTCGCTTGCGAGCGCGACACAATTAGCAAGCCATAAAAGTATTAATGCGCATATCAGCATTGAATCGCAGCAATGCCACCCACTTCATTGGCGACTGGCTGCCCGTGTGCCGAGCGAGGGCGCCTCCGGCTCGGTGGCAGTGGCGCCTTATATGGCGGTGCGGCGCCGTTGCCAGCTTTGGCTTGTGCACTCGGAGCAGGGGAGTCATGGTCGCGAATAACGCGATAAAATAAGATAAGCTAGCCGTAAAACTATTAATGCCCACAACATCATTGTATCGCAGCAATGGCACCCACCTCGGCGATTGGCAGTCCCTGTGTCGAGGGCGTCTCCAGCTCGATAGCAGCGGCGGGTTGTGATGCGACGCCGGCTCCGCCGGCTTAGACTGGTGCAGTAGGATGGGTCTTGCTCGCGAAGGCGGCAATATTAGCAAGGGATATTCATGATCATATGAGCATTATATCGCAAGAATGCCACCGACCTTGTCTATCGGCTGCCCCTAGCCGAGGGCGCCAGCCCTCCCGCTCGATGGCAGTGGCGGCTAGCTAGTTGTGCAGCGCTGCTGCCGGCGTAGGCTTGTGGAGTCGTAGACGGGGGTGAGGGTCATGCTCGCAAGCGCGAAAAGATTAGCAAGCCGTGAAACGTTTAATGCCAATAGCAGCGCTATATCGCGGTAATTGCACTCACCTCGGCGATCGGCCTCTCCTCTAGCGTCGAGGGCGCCTCCATCTCGATGGCAGTGGCAGCCCACCATAGGCGGCAAGCATATACGGGCGGCTCTAGAGGTTATATGGGGTCGGACTTGTCGACAGCTGGAAGCCGTCGCAAGCAGACGCAACCATGGACCGTGGGGGTCGTTTCGGGCCTGCTGGGTGCCTCTGACGAGGGTCACCGCGTGTGTGGAGGAATTGTGCTCGGCACGTCAAACGGAATGGACAGTACCCCATCCCACCATGCAAATGCCCGCATGGCTGCAGGCCCCCCCCACATATGCATGGCAGATAAGGCACACGCACGCATACACGTAAGGGCATGCCAGCAACGTATCATGCTTACCAGCCGGACGGACCTACGGAAGGTACACAGCGTCCATGCTGTCACCGATCCGGGCGGGAGTATGTGCAACGAGGGTAAAACATGACAACGGTTGAAGGGTGTGTCGTGTGGGTTCATTTCTCAGTCAGGTCTCGCCCAAGCCCGGACTTGGGGTTCTGGCCAGTCTTGGTAGTGGTGGAGAGGGTGGCGGCCCGGCACCCCCAGTCGCGTGCCCAGGCTGGCGGTTGGCGGCTGCACAATTGCGCACGTGAGTGTAATAGTAGTGTGCGCTGTCCTTAACTTCCGCTTGTAAATGACATCGCCCGCAGCCCCGTAAATTGCACCATTTAGTGGGAGAACTTGAGGCAGTGGATTGGACCGTGGGGAGGCCGTGGATTGGACCAACTCACGAATATTGCCCTTTTCTCGCCGACAACAACATTATATTGGAATATCAGGATAGGGGTTGCTGTGCATGGAGACTGATAGCCCGCTCGATATATATATATTCATGCATGATAATTATATACATATACGGTAAACAAGATGCGGCCAGGGTCACCAACCAATGTGTATGATATACCGTACGGGGTAGTGATTGGTCAGCACTACGGGCAGACTTCTATACTGCGTACGCTAACTGTGCGTGGTATTAGTTACTAGCGCGTGGATGGGAGAAATTACAAATTGCTGTGCCTTGCTGGCCGTGTTTTGCCACCCTTCTCGCGTTTTCTTACACATGTATTCCATATGTATTAGGCCCGTTCTATACGCGCTTGTTTTTGGCCTGCGACAGTCTCAGCCGTTTTGAGACTCAGGGTACAAACAAAGGTGGTGTGAGGTGGTGGTGCGAAGACGAGAGGCTTCAATGTTTTGACAATACAAATATATTGGTTACAAGGTTGTCACAACGCTTATTGACACAAGGCAGGAGTACGTCGTACATACACTCATCGCAGTCTCAGGTACAAATCGTGCAAGTATTTGTACACATAGTCCTCGTACTAACTCGTAGTATATCGTGCTGTATAATATTGTCACACTACATCAGCTCCATGCCTGTAAGCTCTCTCTCCCTCCCCCCCTCCCTCTCTCTCCTGTGGCAATATATAACCAATGTATAAGAATTACAAACACACCGCGATGAACGTTAATAAATATAATCAGTGCACAACACTGCGCCATTATACATATGAGTGTATAGGTATATACGCTGATGCGTGCACATGTATCTTTCATTACACCCAGTACCCTGTGCTGTAGTGTTTATTTTAGGGCGGGTATTCTATTGTTGGCACAGTAATCGTAGTAGCTCCGCGTAGCCGTAGGTTTAGTTAGACTGGTATTTAATACTTGCGGCGGCTTCACATGACGAACGCGCGATATCACCGCAGCACCACCATCACTTGTTTGTAGGACGCACTTGCGCAGTTGCGAAAGGGCAGGCAGGCGGGTGCTGCAGCATATGTAATATCATCGCTGTCTGCTGTATCAGGAGCACGAACGATATGCATGCTGTATACAGCAATAATGGGCTTGCATATGCAGTAGCTGCACGCGAGTGGCCACCATGTCTACGATGGCCACAAAGCCAAACACGTTCTACTTGTTACATAAGAGTGCAGCTAGCTTACTATATTCACCCTTATATCATGCCTTACCATTGCTGAGTAGGGACAGTGCCGGGTGAAACGGCAGCGCCCTCCTATCTATGCAAGGAACGGTGCCAGGCGGTCGATTTGCTTGTTCCACAGCCTGCCCGCCAGGTCCATGGCAATCCCCTGCGCACACAACACACCGCCGCAGGAACGTGAGGCCGCCAAAAATAACGCGCCGCTCATTCACATCTGCCTGTTCCAGGGCCGCTCATACAAACACCGGGGTTATCAATGCCATAGCTACGAGCAGACACTGCACGGGGAGAACCACGGGTGGAGGCCGCGGCAGCGAGAGGTCACTCGTGTACCGATCAAATGACATGCGTACCTGCAAGGCCGTCCGGTCGTCTTCGCTCAGCCCGTTGACCGGCCGCCTGCAGGCACAGGACGCTCTACCGCTCAGCCCCGGCCGCAGTGTCCATTGCCATGCCGGTAGCCCGGCCCATACGCGTGACACGTTGGCACCCGCATTGGCGCACAGCCCCCCGCCCCTGGGTCACCGGGTCCGCGCACCGTCAGGTCGGAGAGGTTGCCGTCCAGGTCCTCTCCCTCGCTATCCAACCCCAGCGCCTGCCGGAGGTTCCTTGCGGCCTGTGCCGCCTCGGGGGTATTGGCGCCGGGCGCCTGGCCTGTCAGGGACAGCGCACGGCGGGAGGGACGTGAGCAATGAGCGAGCGTGCGGCAGTGTGATAGTACAGCGGCCAAAAGTAGCGGCGGCAGGCGGGGGAAGAAACGATGGCGGGCCACGGGCGCACCCGTGGCCAGGACGCGCAGCAGCAGCCGCGCAGTGCTTTGCGGCTCCAGGATGGCATCCCCTGCGATCACTCACGGAGCCGCTGTCAGTAAACCGCCGATACATCTGCTTGACCTCTGACCGGCGGCGCGCCGCGCACGGTCAGGCAGGCAGGCGCCCAGGATGCCCCCAAGTGCGCCATGCAGCTGATGTAAGCCATCATTCATCGCCCAAAAGTGCAGATACGGCGCGGTCCGTCATGCCTGACAGTATCTTTGCCGAGTCGTCGCCGAGCGTGCGGGCGGCCAGGTCGGTCAGGCTGATAACGTACAGCTCCTCCTCGCGGTCCAGCTTGGGCGCGAGCGCCTGGAGTAGCGCAGCAATGGGGGGGGGGGGGAGGGGGGGGGGGCACACCGCTGTCAGCAAGGGTGATGAGGCTGCAGGGGCGAGTCTCTGGCATCAAACTCGCCAGTCTATTAGGATGGAAAGGCAGAAATTACAAAGAGAATATAATAGAAAATGGCTACTTTGGATTTCTTGAAAGAAAACAAGGATACATCTTAGTCACACTGCGAATAAGTGACTCGAGCAGCACTCAGGGCATTCTTCGATTGGGTATTGTCCATTGTCCAGGGAAATGCTACATACATTGTTTTGAATAGAGAGCGGGAATGAGATACCGATGATAACAGCACAGGTGCGTGACGATGACATTACGTAAGCATTTACGACGCGTATTGTGTCGTCATTTATTGGCGGTGCCGGTAACGGTGCGAGTGGCAACAACGGCCACCAGTACTGGTACTGGCAGTATATGACAGGTGAATTTCCGGTGCCTTACCGTATGGTGAAAACGCTACAAGGGCAGCAAATTTAAATATACGGCCATGCACCGCCGTCTCAAATTAGTGGCCAGCTACGCGTGAGGCTAAGGTCAGCAAGGAACAAGATAAACGCGTGTTCGATATCTAATGGATGTTCAACCTGGTGGGATCCATCTTTGCGGGCGAATGGTGTGGATATTTTGTGGTGTGGTGTATTATGAAGTACAAAGCGGCGAGGGAGAAGGGGGGGGGGGGGGGGGGGGGGTTCACCTCGAGTAGTTTGTTGGGCTCGGCGACCACAGGCACGGGCTGGCCGCTGGGAGTGGGGAGCAGCACCGGGATGGGCGCATCGCCCGGCTTGGGGAGGAACGGGAGGAACGTCGGCGGCTGCGGCAGCGAGTTGATGATGCGGGTGAAGCTCTTCCGGGCCGCCTGCAACCGCAAGGGGGCGCCCACACCGGCAGCCCTCAGTCTTCCGAGTTTGGTAGGGGCATAACGCCGTGGTTTGGGGTATCCAACAGGTCAAAAGGTGCCCCCTCTCCCCTCGCCCGGGTGCCACAGTCTCAGCGTTGAGGGAAGAGGGGGTGGGGGGTGGGGGGGGGGTGGGGGGGGGGGGGGGGGGGGTTAGAAGCGTCAGCAGCGGGGACAGGGAGAGAAACGGCTTTCCTGTGAAATGTTCGAACATCTTATTTGACCGGGAAGGGTGGGGGGGGAGGAGTGGCGGTCTGGTTCCCTACTAGGTAAGGTGAGCGCGGGCGCGCATCCGCGCAGGTGGCAATGGGAGGTGGCGCGCGCGGTGCAGTTCAGGCGCACCTGGCGCAGCACGAGGTCGGCGACGTTGAAGGCCTCGTCGGTGATGAGGTTCCGCAGGGAGGCGCCCTGCGAGCGGGGAGGGCGACGCGCGCATTAGGTTCCGCAGGCCCAGCGCCGTCAGCGCCTCACCGGCTGGCCGGGCGGGATGGCGGCGCGTACCCCGGGGGTGAGGATGTAGGCGAGCGCGTCGCCGAGGCTCACGCCGTCGGTGGGGACAGTGTCGAAGTCCACAAACGCGCCGGAGCCCTGCACCACGCGGCCCATCGCGCTGTTGACGATCACCGCCAGGCGGTCCGCGCGGATTGTGCCGCCGTCGCCCGTCCCCGCGCCGTACAGCACCTGCAGAAGACATCGCGTGGCGGCGCTTGGTCACACCACCCCGCCAACACGCACGCCCCATGCATGGGAACGTCTCCAGGCAGTCAGCCTTGCTGGTGTGCCCGTTCCATCAATGCAGTCCACATGGTTTCGTGCAGCACGCGCAGGAGCGGCGCCTTCAGTCCGGGATGGGGAGCGATGGCCAGGGCCTCACCTCCTGCAGGGCTTTCTGGATCTCGGGGCGATCCTCGCTGAGGAGCTTCCGGGCGACGAAGGGATACGCCTGCGACGATACCCGGGGGGGGGGGGGGGGGGGGGGGTCACCTCGCGGCAAAGGGCAATGTGTGGGGGTGCGGGCAGGGCGGCACGCTGCCCGCCTCGGTGGATGCGCACCTCCATGACCAGCTGGTAGTTGGGGTTGCCGGTGAGCGCGATGCCCTCGAGCGTGACGACCGCGCGCCCCAGCAGGGCGAAGTACGGCGGGATGGAGAATGGGATGTCATTCAGCACAGTCAGCATGTCGCCCGTCATCTGCTGGAAGCCGCCCGCAGCGGAGCCCACGCTGCCGTCAAAACCGTAGATCCTGCGCAGCAGAGCGGCCACCTGCTCAGGGTGGCCGACACGGGTAGGTTGGGGGTGGCACAGGGGGGCGACTCTGTTGACATGGCACCCACTTTTTCAGCTCCTGCTCGTACTGCTTGGCACCTCCGCCTATGAGCCACATGACCGCGTCGTCAGGGGAGACCTCCAGGAGCGGGGAGGGGCGATGGGGGTCGCTCGGCAGCAGGTGTGGGGGCGGCAGGCCCTGGCGCAGCCTTACCCTTGATGTAGGGCGACAGCGCCTTGTCCATCAGGGGGATGACCTTGGCGCGGTCGCAGTCCCCGGGTAAGATCTTGAGCTCAATGAAGTCGTCCACCAGGGCGGCGTAGTCCTTGTTGGCCAGGTGGATGATGCTGCTGACCATGGTGTCCATGTCCTCCTGGGGGACCACCACACGCGTGCTCATCACATCCGGTGTCCACGCGGCAGATGACAGCCCGGCATTGCCGCCCGATGGCCCGGTAGGACACACTGCGGACGTGGCAGCACGGTTATGCAAGCAACTTGTACCCATACCTGCGACAGGGTGGCCATGAGGCCGAAGTCTAGAAGCGCAATCTTCCCCTGCCGAGGCAACACCACCACCGCGCGCAGCCGCGTTCAGTGACGCCCACCCAACTGCCCTCTGCTGGGTGAGGTGGCTGCACCAGCCCTTTACAAGCGCTGGCATGGCCGTGCTGGCGCGACTGCAGACGTGTCACGCGGGCAGGACTGGGGCGCGCCAGACCTTGCTGGTGTCGTTGAGCTTCATGAGGTTCCCTGGATGCGGATCAGAGTGGAAGAAGCCAACCTGATGGGGTGCGGTAGGTGCCAAATGCTCATACCAGAAGCAGCACGACCCAGACCCAGATCCAGGCCCAGACACACACACAGACACACACACCCCTGCATGCTTATATGCATGTATATAATATACAAATGTCCATAAATACATGTACGTATATATATGTACGTATACGTATATAAATACATGTACGTATACGTATATATATACACATATAAGCAATGAAAATACAAATACGAATTTAAGCAATATCAATGCAATACGTATACGTATATAAATACATGTACGTGTATACAAATATATGTATGTATATATGTATATATATGTGTGTATCTATGTATATATATATATATGAATACAAGTGATTAGACAATAAACATACACATTAATTGCCAGTATGGAGCCTTAGCAAGCCGCGCTCGGATGTGAAGTTACTGCTGTTGCGGCAGGCGGCCTGCTAATGGCAGGTGCCGAGTGTTCTGAGATGCATAATCCGGCCGTGCGGGAGGACGCGCAGCGGCTCAACCCACCTGCAGCAGCTGCGTCAGGAAGACCTCCTGCGCCAGCGGGATGAGCTCGCGGATCTCCTCGGGCGAGCAGTCGCTGAGCTTGACGCCGTCGATCCACTCCGACACCAGGACCCGGCGCGTGCTGTATTCCTGCACCCCCGCGCGGGCAGCAACAGCCTCAGTCTGATGCACTGCGACCTTGGTGCACATTGGGCACAACACGCCAGGCGGGGGCAACCCGGAGGGCGCGCCCACACTCACCAGCTTCACGTCCGGCACATAGACACCCGTCTTGCCCTCCTGCTGAAGAAGCTCCTTCACCCGTAGCTGTAGAACAGCCACACGGCGCGAGTGAGAACAAACTCGACCTCGCAGTCACCGGTGCCCACGCGCCACGACGTGCCGGGTGGCGGCTCCGTACCTGACTCCTGCCCTCATTGAGGAAGTCAAGCTCTGCGTACACACATCACGAACCCCGCCTCTCAATTGCACGGTACCATATGCGCAGGGCCCAAGAGCAATCACTGTGGCACGGATCCAGCGGCCCACGCACCGGTGTAGAACCCGACCGCCCATTCGTTGAGCAGGGAGATGTAGTCGGTGCGTTGCTGAGGAGCAAAGCGGTCGATGAGCCCCTGCGCAGCATCGTGGGTGGGCGTGCGGTGGTGAGTATGTTGGGGGGGGAGGGGTGAGGGTGGGGGAGGGGCCATGGCATCAGGCCACAAGTTTCCGCGCTGCCTCACGCCATGTCACCTGGTACACCTCCGCCGCTCGCCGCAGCACATAGAGGTCCTTGCTCACGAGCTCCTGCACCCCGGGCCGCTGCACCTTGACAGCGACATACTCCCCGGTGCTGACCAGCTTGGCCTACCACCCAGGGACGCAGCGGCCCGGTCAGGATGGGGGCCAAGCACGGAGGGGCTGCCAGGCCGCAAGGGGGGGGGGGGGGGGGGGGGAGGGGTATCCCTGCAGTCATGAGCGCGGGGGTAGTTGGCGGGCACCACCTTGTAGACCTGGGCCAGGGATGCGGCCGCGACTGGCGAGTCACTGATCTCCGAGAACACCTCCCCCAGAGGGCATCCAAGCTCGGACTCAATTTGATCGATGGCGATTTTGGTGTCGAACGGCGGGACGGAGTCCTGCGTAGCGCGGCGTGTCACCGCCAGGAACCCCCCTAACAGAGGCATGCAGCACGTAGCGGTGCAGTGCCTGAGTGGGCGCGCACCTGCAGGATGGCCAGCTCGTCCAGGGCAGCCTGGGGCAGCACATCCGGCCTCACGCTCATCATCTGCCCCATCTTGACATATGTCGGCCCCAGCTTCTCAAAAATCTTCCGCGCATCCCGAGCCAGTGTTGCCCCATTCTCCTGAATATACGCCAGAGGGAAGTGGGCACATCAACACAGCCGACAAGCCACTGGGATCACCACTCTGTCATGGCACGCCTGCGCTCTCCGCAGCTGCTAGCTGGGGCGCATCCCACCTGCAGCGCTTCTGCACCGCCCTGGATGCCCAGTGCCGCCACCTTGGTCAGGAACGGGACGCTCAGCCGCACAAACTGCGACCAGCGCTCCTGCAGCGCCCCACCCTGCGCGCACAGCCATGCACACATGCGGGTGAGCGCCGCATCCTCCGCGCGCTCCACTGTCCGGAAGGGGAGGGTGTGAGTTGTACACGCCACGCATGCAGTACCTGTGTCTCCCAGTACTTTTGGATCAGGTCCTTGTCGTACACCAGAGGGAGTCCCGCTTCGTCAACCTTGCCGATCCTACAAATGTGCCCCATGTCCCGTCAGTGCTGTTGGGCGATACTAGGGATGACAATGCATGCCGATAGGAGGGCCTTTCATGCGACATGTCAATGCCAACACAAGTGCTCTGAAATCACATGCATACCTCACATCGTTCTTGTCGATGGTGACAAATGTCTTATCAACTGACGGGGCCTCCACCCCTGTGCCAGGCAGTGGGGGAGGGTACTGGCGTGTCAGCAATTGCACACAAGCTTGAGCTCATGCATATGCCTTCCCGCCGGCCCCGGCATATGCCTTCCCGCCGGCCCCGGGGAATGAGCGGCATGTGCCGAAATCATAGAGCAGCTGTGCCACATATCCACTGCCTTACCCTTCATCCGAATGGCCTTCGAGACCTCAGCTGCGGCCATGGCCGCTGTGGATGCAACTCCAGCCAAGCGCTCCGGCGCTTGAACCGCTTCAATGCGGGACGCGGCCCTTCCCTGGGACCGTGGCTTCCCATGCTTTGGGCGGCTGCACGCAGAGCCGACATGCAGGTCGCGCTCATCAGCGCATACTACAAAACTAACACTATAACTATTGCTGGCCTGATGCATTGCGGAGCAATAAACACTGCGCGCTGCCAGCTGAAGTCCGTGTTCGTCCTGCCGATTCGGAGGATATCGTGCTGTCCTCGCTGCCAAGGTGCCCACGACAGTAAACGCCCCGAGCAACTGATGCCTTGGGAGGATCGACAAAGGGTATTCACGACCGTCTCTCACCTGTCCCTGAGCGCCCGTGCTGCCGACGTTCGGCAACTTCGCCACGCCGCGCCGCGCACTGCCACCGCGCCGCTCCAGTGTGTCGCCATCCTCGCAATAATATTTATAGCTCGGTGGAGGGACGCAGTGGTAGAGGCCTCGGTGCGGGCTGCGACACGCAATACTTGTATATATCCCGGGGGAGGTACTTGCAGTTAAAAGGGAATATGGTAAGCCTAGCTGTGAACAGAGTCTGGTTGTGGGGTGCGCAGCGCAGGAATAACGTCTTCGCGCAGGTGTATCCGCGATACAAGAAGAATTGCGCTGCTGGTGACTCCCGGAGACAGCACCGCCGTCCGCTTGTGCGCATCGGGCGACATCGTCCCGGCGCATACATACAGTAGTGACCGTCCCCCGGGCCCACGTACTTCGCGATCTTGACTGCGTGGCCAATTTTGATAGCAGTATGTGGAGAAAATTCTCCACAGAGTGCGCCACGTCGTTTCTCGCCACCTGTTCAATCGTAGTATAGTAAATACACCTGACACCATGCGAGCGATATGGTAGTACGTAGAGGCGATATGTCACCGGAATTAGTCGAGTGCCGATCGAGCTCGTCACCCCTCCGCCCCCGCGCGCCCGCCCGCCCGCCCGCCCGCCCGCGAAATCGTCGACAGCCGCGGGCTACGTGTACCTAATCTAGACTTCAATATTGTAAGCCCTCAATCATTCGTCTACTGACGGGAAAGGAGACAAGTAGTATATTATACCATCCTCGATATATGGTTACGTTATGCTACCATCCTAAAGTAATATTGCCTGCTCCTGATACTTCCCATGTCGCCAGATCGCAGCACCTAGTCGTCATTGCAACAATCTGCAGACATGCAAGAATAATGCTGAAAACCTGCCTGCTGAATGAATATGTGTTGAGGTGACATCACCTGAAGTCCCGCTCACATTATGCTTATCAAATACGCTTACCCGCCCGGTGCCACACTTAATAATTACGACTCGCAGGTGCTTCACTGCGATCTCCTCTCATGCATTGCATACAATATGACTGTCGCAAACCACGCCAGTGTGCTAAAGAGGCACACTGCAGAGGTGTAGCATGCATGTGCGCAGCATGCAGAACTCCTTACAAGCGGCCATGAGCCAGAACATTGCATTATGAGAACTGGGAGCACCCTCCTTCGGTGCTCCCTCTCCTCCCTATGTACTGTCTATGTACGCACCGCCTGCAGGTTTTCAAGAAGATACACAATTACCACGGCAGCAACTACATAAAAAGTATCCAGCATAATGCCTGACAGTATTCTAGTTGGCGACTGTACATCCTGTGTTCACTGCTGCGTTGGGACCAGCTCCGGCTCCGACGAGGAGCTTCCGCCATGAACATAACTATAGAAGATTACTCGAGATTTGTGCGTGTATGGAGTTGGGACCGCGCCAAGCCGACAGGAGCTCTAGGTATATTTGTCCGCAAGGGAACATCTACATATGCCAGGCGGGGGCGGGCTCTTATCTCCGGGCCAGCACGCTTTTGTACCGGAGAGCGTTGCAGATCAATACATGGCTCACTGCGACCTTCTCATGTGCTTGCTCTACCGCAGCAATCCCTATCTGCTACATACGCTAGCCGCACAACACGACCAGCTAATAGCTCTGGTTGGCCACTCTTGCCCAGTGTATATTATGTTATTCACAATTGTAACTCACCCCCCTGCCCCCGCCCCCCCCCCCCCCCCCCCCCCCCCCGGTGCTATCAGAAAGACCACCAGGCAAGCGCAGTTCACCAAGCGCCTCACGTGACCGTTGTGCCAGCTGCAAAACTCAGGCAGTAATCTGAGCATAACATGTATATGGTTGTTTTAAAGTGATGAGAGATTTAAAGGCGCCCGCCACAGCCTGAAGTGCTCAGCAGCAAAAAATGTGGCACATGACTCATGCTGATGCATCACATGCGTGCACCTGTCTATTGGGGAGGGACCACGCGATGCACCGCTTACTTGATGAGGCAGATCATCTCATTGAAGCGGTCCACCTCGTTGGAGGAGCCGATGCAGAGAGCCGTGCGCTGGTCGACAGCGGTGATGGGCACATCCAGGACGGAGCCGCCGGTCACGCCATCCGACGTCTTGCCGCCGGCCTTCTCGACCAGGAGGCCGAAGGGCGCGGCCTCGAAGGCGAGGCGCAGCTTGGCAGGGGAGCTCTCGGAGGTGGGGTTAGAGAAGACGCCCTGGCCCTTGGTGAACTGCTGGTACACGTCAGGCACCAGGCCACCAGTGTAGCGCAGGGTGAACTTGTTATCCATGTAGTGGTCAAGCAGCTTCTTGTAGCCCTCCACCTCCTTGGAGGCGCGCATGTTGGCAGGGGAGAAGATCTTGCAGTCGGGGCTGATCTTGATGTCGAAGCGGCTGCAGATCCAGGGGGCAAAGGTGCCATCCGACAGCTGGCAGCCCTCGGGGGTGCACCCGTAGCTGAACTCGTACACTCCGTCATCCAGGCAGACCAGCACGGTGGTGCGCGGGCCGTACAGGGCCACGAGGGAGGTGACCTGGTCGCGACCGGTGGCGCCCAGGAGGCCATCGGCGCCGGTGCCAGACTTGCTGCCCCAGATGCCAACCATGGTGCCCACAGCCCAATTGTTGTCCACAATGGACGAGCCGTCCAGAGGGTCCCAGCACACGGTGTACTCGCCGTTGGGGTTGCAGGGCTTCACCTCCGGCTCCTCCTCAGAGGCGCCATAGGCAATGACCTTGCTGTTCTTGCAAGCCTCCCACATGATGTTGTCAGCAATTACGTCCACGGACAGCTGGGCGTCACCGAAGGTGTTGGAGGAGCCCTCAACAGTCACCAGGGCCGAGCGGAGGGCCTCAGTGATGTCGGCGCAAGCGTCCAGCATCTCCTTGATGACATCGCGGATCATGGGGTCGGAGCACTTGCTGTTCAGCACGGTGTCGAGGTCATCATACTTGTCCTGCTTCTCCGTGGTGGTGTAGAAAGACGTGCCGCTGGCGCCGTACTCGCCAAACATACGCACATCGCGCACGGCAGATACGCTCTTGGCCTGGCCAAAGGCAGCCTTGCTAGCCTGCGCGCACGTTTCAGCCGCCTGTTAGCAAGCACATATATACGGTGGCAGGGCGTAGCGCGTTCCCAGGTGAAAGCCTGCGGTTTGCGGTTCGGTTTTGCGATTGGCTTGAGTTGCAATGCAAGGGGGCGGTCAACTAACAAGTGAATGAAGCAAGCTTCCCTCGCCGTCTACCAACCGCCTGCTATACACCCTTGCATGCCACGCCACATATTTGTCGGCAGGTGCTGATGCACAACCAGCCAACTGCAAGCTACGGGTATATAAATTTGATGTTGAAGCGCGCAGTAACGAATCGGCGGAGCATACCCGGCGCCTCAGCTGTCACTAGCTACGGCGGAAGAGCAGTGAACTATACACATCACATACTACTCGGAAGGACTGGCAAAGGTGCGCACAAGGTCCCCTTGTTCCGCGAAGGGGAGGGGCACGCGCGACACGCGAGGTGGGGCATTCGGGCGCCGTACCGGCTGGGCGGCGCACACGACAGGCGCGCGGATCGACTTGCGAGCGGCGCCGGCCTTGGCGGGCACGATGGCTCCGGCCAGGGACGCGGCGGACTTGCTGATAACGGCCTGCATCTTGTCGAGGGAGTTAATAGGGTGGGGTACAGGTGGTTGAGGGGACAACGGGGGAAGTGAGCAGTGGAGCATGGCTCGCGGCCTGTTGTCGTCCCCAGCCTAGCAGCGGCTGCGCGAGTGCGCCGAGTTGCGGAACGCACGTCGCACGCAGGGCGGCTCAGGATAATGCCGGGGCATCACCGTCCACCCATCTCTGCCAGCGTGTATTGGCTAATTAGTAGATAGTACTTATTCGCTGACTTGGAAGTATTCCCTGATGATGATAACGGGAGATCGCTCTACGATTTATCAGTTTTCGCGGTCAGGATTCGTGACTGCAACAATACTTTATTCAAGAGGAGCAGAGGATGCAAGCCAGGTACTCGCAGCGAAAACGACCAGGTTCTGGCCGGGTATTTCCATTTTGCTTCAGATGATTACATGTGCTAGATTCCATTTTGCTTCAGATCATGTGCGGAATATCTACCTGATGATGTATTGGGATTAATATGACCGACGATGAGAGTACCTGCACCATGCGCATGATATGGATTCGTGATGATGCACATGGATTAATATGGAGGGTACGTAAATCTTGCTATATATGTATAACAACTCCAAGGACGATTTAATGACTCTAACTAAATCCTTATAACAAACGCGTGAAATGTAATAAAGGATATAAATTTAAATGATATCTACATTTATGTAGATACCATCAGCTCTATACTACTGTTAATTAATACTGGCTTTATACTATTCCAGCTCTATAGTCGCTATATTATAAACAGCAGCGCAATCAAGGAAACTTCTTATTCATCAGATCAAACGCGTGCTATACAGGGTATGCGCCGCCTGCCTGGTATGCGCCCGCACCGCCTCGAGAATTTAGGTCTTTTGTAGGGTACAACCCACGCCGCCGCCCCGTCGTCCATTTGTCGGCGCATCAACCAAGTCCCCGCCGACACCGCCGCCCGGTACACCGATGCTGCGCTATTGCTGCACTGCCTGCAACAGTCACGGCCACACGAGAGCAGCGTCACGCCTCGTTTCATTATAGAGCACCGCTGTGAACCTGGAAATTTCGACGACAGCGGCCAGACCCAGCTGACCCGCTGCAACTTCGCCCGAAGGGCGCCTAACATTAGATAACTCTCTCGCGAGGCGGGAATGGGTGGGAGCGCTAGGCAGCGGCCCACCAAGCCGAAACGAAAAGGCAAGACAAAAGTCAAGCAGCGCGATGTCGCTAGCCCTGAGGTGCTGTACGAGCGTGCGCAAGATGCGCTGACGCGGGAGGAGTACGAGACAGCACTGAGTCTGCTGAAGACAGCTGTTGAGTTAGACCCAAACAACACAGAAATCAACGACGCCTACGGATGCTTGCTGGCAGAGTGCGGGCAGACAGAGGAGGCAGTGGCTGCACTCAGGCGCTCTGTCACCGTCTCGCCGAATGCTGGACATGAGAAGTACTTATACCTCGGGCAGCTTCTCGCTGGGCAGGAAGCTGTCAACGCGGTGGCGAAGGGGGTGGAGATACTGGAGCATCAGCTGCATCAGATGGTGCGCCACTGGCTCCAAGCCGCCTTGCTGGCGCTGCTGCCGCTGACTGTGACATCCCTGAATGACGTCGATCCGTATCCATTCCAGCTGAAGTGATAGGCCATGGTTGACGCTTCCGTTGCCAATCCATTCACCAGGCAGGAGATGCAGATGAGTGGGATACTGAGGAGATTGCAGAGGAGCTCTCCCGTGCGCTATGTAGCCAAGTGCGGCAGCCTCTGATGCGGTCTAGGTGGTGCATGAGTTACGTAATATCTGCCACTGAGCATCAAGCCATCGGTCATCAACCACGGACTGCTTTGCTGCTGATAACTGCCAGGCGGAGTTGCTGCTGAACGGATCACAAGAAGTTGATGCGGTGGGGCTGGAAGTGGAGTCATTGCTGGCTCGGGCGTCAGACATCGATGGCTCCAACCCAGAGCCATGGCAGGCGCGGTCCCTTTTCTCTAGTACCGCCAAGCTGCCTTGTGTGCATAATGTATCCTCCGAGCTGACTCCTGTTACCGGGAAATCCGTTCTACAGGTGCTGTGCAGCTTGCGTGTTGAGCAAGGGCGCCCCGATGAGGCGCTCGCGATGCTCCGGAAGTCCATCGGTTTGTGGTTCACCGCACGGGCGCATGACAGCGACACAGCGGATGGGGACGGAGAGCAAGCAGGGGAGGAGGTGCCGGAGGGGGGTTCTGCCGATGAAGACAGCGACATGGACGAGGACGGCGAGGATGATAACACCCCCTCATACGAGTTTCGGATAGAGACTGTGAAGCTGCTGCTGGAACTGGACGAGACAACTGACCAGGCTCTAGAGGTGACCTCTCCCCACCGCTGATCACTTGTCCGCTCCCCCTTCACACATGTTCCTGTCCAAGGCCTGCGAGCTCTGACACCGTGTTGCCGGACCTTACTCACCGATGCAGATCATTGTGCGGTTGCTGTCAGAGAACGACAGCGTTCCCGACACCTGGCACCTTTACGCAATGTGCCTGCATGCGAGCGGACAGTTTGATGATGCACTGAAGGCGGTAGAGGACGGCAGAATGGTGGGCGACCTCGCAATTTTTTCCAAGCGTGCGTGTGTGTCGGGGGATGCATGGCTGATGGCCCTTCATTGTATCAGGTGTGCAAGAAAATGGGGATGCCGCAGGATGATGTCGTCATGCAATCGTTTGCAGAGCTCCAGGAATCGATCCAGGCAAGCTTCTGAAAGCTAAAGCATTGTTAGCCCCCATAGCGATTCCTAATATGCCAATTTCGGGTGCACATGATACTGACAAACCACTGTCTGTGTGCAGGAGTGCATCTCCGGGAAGTAGTGCCATGCTGAGGCACGCCAGCCAGCATAATCGGAGGAACATTTTAGCGTGGGACTTGAAGTTTCCGGCCGGCGAGTGTGTTTACAGCACTAGAGAGACAGCTCAGGCCTTTAAATGCTTCCGCAGCCCCACTTTGCCGCGCAATTACCTGGAGGGCGAAGGCACGTGCAGCGCATCAGGCGCCCTCCAGGCAGTGGTCCCGCAGGCACTCGCGCATGGCGACATCCAGCTGGGCGCACCCCGCTTGGCACAGGTCCAAGGCCGCGTTGATCTTTGTCTGTGTCCACTGGCCTTGCATCACAAACTCGGTGATTCTATTCAGCTTTGGCATCTGCGCAAGCAGCATCCCCCCCTGCTCCACAGCCTCCTCGGCCAGAGACGAGTCCAGCAGCAGCTCATCATTCACAATGCTCTGAGAACGGACATATCACACCGCGGTCAGCCTACCAAATCATGCGGCCTCTCACGCCTTCTCACGACATCACCTGGCGCGATGGCAGCGAGTCTTCCTGCTGGGGACATACACATCGAGCCGGGCAATTGGGACAATCATCGCATCGAGCACATAGAGCGGCAGCGGAAGCGTACCACGCGGCATGCTGCAACCAGGTCATAGAGCTCTACTCCCGCGATGGCCAGCGCCACAGAAGCCGCAGAGACCGCTACCGCCAGGTCCTGATTGGCCAAGTAGTAGCAGCACCGGGGTTCAGTCCGGCCAGGACGCGCCCAAAACACGGCAGAGAGGGCGCATGATCTACTGCTACATACGAGTACTTCCATCAACAGGCCAGGGCTGCGTACCGATCCCCCAGACTCCAGAATAGTGACGTAAACATCCACGACTGCCTTCGGAAAGGTGTGGCATTGCACCGATGGCTCCAACGCCCGGTTGAGCAGCAGCGACAGGTCGCGCTCCTCAGCTGTCTGGGGCGAAAAGCACACCGCGGTGGCAGGGTGAGAAACCATGCAGCGCCAGCATGAGCTCTCACCCAACCCGGAACCTGGTTGTCACGCGCGCATACCTGCCCTGCCGTGCCCCTGACCCCCGTGGAGAATGTAGCGTACTTCACATCTACCTGCAGCCGCCCCTTTTCGCTGAATGTTGACCTGCGGTCCGAGGCTCGTGGCCCATAGCTGTGCAGCGGCAAAACACAAGTTTGCGACAGGGGCAGATGCAGCTGCGAAGCGTGTACACACGCAGACTTGCTGGAGCTCAGCAGAGGCAGTCAATGCCGGTGCTCAGCGAAAGGGGGCCACGGTGGCCGTATGGAAAAGCCACTCACATTGCAACCATCAGCTTCGTCGAGTCAAATTCCGCATACACCGAGCCCGTGGCCCGTGACAGGGAGCCAGGGTTGATAACTGTATGCCGCAGCGCCAACTTGCTCAGTGAACATGTTTCCAACCATTGCACAATAAAAAAGACCAATCCACCCAACCGCAGGCAATTCATGCCATATTCAGCCCGGATATCTGTGGCATATCATACTGCCAGGGTTGCAGCGTGTTACTAGGGGCAGGGGACTTACACACGCTTCGGAACTGCTCGCAACTTCGTTGGTCCAGCCTGACACCCTGGAACACCGCCTGCGCGGGAGCAGGACTGGGCACCCAGGGCACTGATTTCACCGCGTCCATTGCCTTCGCTGTGCCTGGCAAAACTCCGGCTCGCGTTATGTATCCACAAGAAGTTCTCCTGTGCGGCACTGTCCCCTAGCCTGCCGTCACCTCACCGCACCGTGGGCTGAGGTAGAGCAGCGGGAGTATCGGCGTCGGTGTATAGCTGCACGACCCAGTCGCCACTGGTATGGGCTGTCCAGAGCAGCGGTACTTTGCCGAGCTCCTCCCCGAGTACGAAAAATGCGGAAGTGGACGTATTATATATCACGAATAACACTACAAGATGCGTCGTGGGTGAACTACGCACCTGGCGCCTCGGCCTCTTCCGCCGCCCATCGGCCATGGGCCATCGTCGGCTCATCAGCCGCTTGATGATGCGGTTATGGCGACTAGCCGCTAGTGAAGGCGGCGCTTGCGGACAGGGCGGTCGTGAGCTCATGCGTAGGGTATATCCAGGCGTATACCCTGCAACCCTTAGTCGCTATAAAATTGGGACGCCGCCGCCGGCCGATGAGGATTATATCCTCGCATATAAAAATGCGATCATCAAATATATCCGAACAATCAGAGAAATGACTGAAAAATATCCTGGCTCGACCTACCCCGCCCCGCGTACGAGTATATCATGGAACAGCATCCAATGGGAGTCCTCATCATGCTGACGAAGCCCGCGTCCCCAATTCCTGAATTACACAGATTATGACCGACAAATTCTGTCAGTTTTGGCGGGGCGGCCAGCGCAGGCATCCGGGCGGGCACAGCCAGGGCGGGCATCCGCGCCGCCAGCGTCAGCGAAACTCACGACAGCAGCGACGCCGGGCGGCACGGGCTTGATTTGGCTGATCCAGCATCCATCCCCGGGGGTAGTAGCGCGCGAGCGGCGCCCGCCCTGGGGACCACGAACCGTGACTTCCCACTGCCATAGAGGGCGATTGACGTGGGCTGGGCTTGATACTCGCTTGCGACTTAAGCAGGACACATCACACTCACCTTTCCAACTTGCTGCCGGTCGAGCGCTCCGCCATGGAACCCGAAGAGGCGGTGCAGGAGGAGGCGGCGGCTCCGCTGCCGCTGATAAGCGCCGCGCTGCTCCTCCACGTGCGCCAGGTGCAGGCCGAGCACGGACTCAAGCATACCGACTACAAGAGATACAGGCACGCCTGGGCTCCCCACACTTCCCGCGTAGGGGCTGATGCAACGCAGACGGGCGGCAGTGCACCTTGTAGCGGCCCGCGGGCGAAGTTAAACGCGCGATGATACTCACGCAACCCGGGCGCTGCGTGTCCAGGCACTACTGCGCCAAGAGGCTGCGCAAGCTCTACTCCGGGCTCAAGATTCTGCACGGCAGAGGCCGCTATCAGAAGCGGGAATTGCTCCCTGAACACTACCTGTCTGAACGGTACGCACTGTGACAGCGGCACGCAGCTCTCCAGTTGATGGATGCTTCCAATCTGATAGTTGACGAGTGGACGCTGATCCTGCGCCATCACCCCCGCATACACCAAACGCCAGGCACCTCCACGTGCCCCTCGTAAATGCGGAGCGTGCTTGGGCGACCGCCATGGAGATGAAGCACCAAGATGAGGAGCTGGCGCCGAAGGCGAAGCACTACATGACGCTGAAGCTGCGGAAGGCCGTAAAATGGGCGGAGGAGCTGGCACGGGTGGCCAACGCGCGGTGGGTTGGTGCAGCCCAGGTCTTACATCGTAGTTTCCGATGCTGCTGCTGCTCCTGGCTTGCTGCTACTGCCCCTGCCGGTGCTGCGGCGGCCGCAGCAATTTTGTGTTGTTGGAACGCTTTGAATCTGCCAATTCCACCGTTATCTGCCGACAGGCTGACAGCGGGGAGGTTTCTCCATACTGCGCAGGTGTGATGCCAAAACAGCACTAGAAGCGGAATCTTATGCCGCGATGATGGCCGGCACGCTGCATGTGGAGAACGGGACCGACTACAGATCCGCTCTGAAGAAGTTCCAGCGCGCCGAGTAGCCACCCCCCCCCCCCCCCCCCCCCCCCCCTTCCTATCCCGTCATCTGGTGTGCGCTCCGTGATGGTGATGCGACGCGGCGAGGACGTGCCTTACTGGGGGCGTCTGTGCGTCCTGCAGGATCATCCTGCAGGAGCTGGTTGCTGGGGGCACCTTTGAGCAGCAGAGTGTGTGCCGGGGCCACCTGAAGGAGCTGGAGCCAAACATCCGCTTCTGCCGCTACCAGATGGAGCGGGACGGCAGCTCCCAGGTGAGTGTGCGCCATGCTGGAGACCGTGGGCCCAAGGAAGCTCTTTGGCGATACCTGTATGCCGGAATCGGCTATGTGATTGGCGGAGTCCATGGGGGCGTGACCAAGCCCTCTCGGCAGAACTACGCCGAAGCTGTCTGGTGTCCCACTCCCAGAAGAGCGAGCTGCTCATTAACAGCTATGCCTGCCGTGCTCGTGTAGGATGGCCCAACCACTCCACTGAGCCCCAACATAAAGGCCCTGAAAAAGCGCCTGGCGACGATGGACACGGACCAGGAGCAGCAGAGCGGATCCGGGCCCGGGAAGGCCGCCTCCACGTTCACCTGGCGCGGCTCGACCTACCAGCTCAACTCTGAGAAGGTGCCCTGAACCGCGCGTACTGCTGGCGCTGGTCTCCGGACCAAGCCAAGCCTCCGCACTTCCCCCAACCCCTTGTCGCTCCCATGTATCTCACAGCGCTGCGGTGGCTGCGCAGGTCAGCACTCAGATAGCTGCCGCCGATGAGCTCCTGGAGAGCATCAAGGTGAGCTGCCGCACAGCGGTCATGCGCCACCTTCTGCCCGCGCGTCGCCCTTCGTGCGCTTACTCCCTCGGCAACGGATACCTGCAGGATGTCATGAAGACGGACGTGCAGCCCGATCCCCGGATCGCCATGTACGACAAGGCTATCAGCCTCTACAATGACGCGCGCCACCTGGTGCACACCACGTACATCACCAACGACTCCTCCATCGCGGAAGTCAGGGTAGGCCCATGACGTCCCGGCGGTGTGCTCGTGGCTGGTTGGGTCGACCCTGTGTGGATGGCTCTCTCACCCTCTGACACCGGCGCCCTGCAGGACGATGCCCAGAACCTGGTGACCGCCCTCAGAGGGCGCAGGGTGGAGCTGCAGCTGAGCCGCGCGAGGTGCGCCATCAGCGACGCACGGGAGAGGTTGCGGATCCAGCAGATGCGCACCTTGTCCGGCCGTGCAGCCACAGCCCCCCCCGCGCAGCAAAACCCGGCAGCCCCCAAGGCGGTACGTTTCGTGTTGCCCATGCCCATGCCCACGCCCACGCCCATGCCCATGCCCACGCCCAAGCCCATGCCCATGCCCATGCCTATGCCCATGCCCATGCCCATGCCCATGCCCATGCTCATGCCAGTGCCTGGGCTTGCTTTGTTTGGCGGCCGAGGGGCGCTCCGGCAGGCTTTCTGATGCTCATTGTGTGATGCTGTAGGCAAAGCAGCGCCCCCTCAAGGCGGAGGACGTGGCGCGCTTGTATGACGGGATGGAGAGCCTACTGGGTGAACTGTCAGAGCTGGCGAGCCACCTGTCCGCTGTCGAGGTACGCCGGGGTGCTCCCCGGGTGGCACAGCAGCAGCGGTGAGCCCGTGCCGCTGCCCGCGGCATTTGCGTCTTGATGTTGACCCGCTGACGAGACTCACCGCGGTGCGCAGAGTGAGCAGCTCACCGAGGAGTGCCTGGCACAAACAGAGGCCGCCAAGGCTGGGCAGATGCTGTATGTGGCCGCAGCCTGCATGCACCGCGGCAAGTACAAGGCCGCCGTCTCCGCCGCTCAGCAGGCCGCCGACAAGTCCCAGGCTGCAAGGTCCATGCTGGAGGTGCGCCATCGGCCAGCACCAGCCCTGCTTGCAGCGCTGTAGCTTCCCGTCGACCCGCCATTGAGGCCGCTGGGCCCTGCAGGACATCCGCGGACCAGACAGCTCCCTCCTGGAGGAGCTGGTCGCGGTCGAGAAGCAGGCGGGCGCCATGGCCAGCCTCTCTGTTGCGGAGTTCTACAGCGCATCCGCCGCGACCGCCGACGCCATGAAGTTCGGGCAGCTCAATCTCAAGGGCGCCTCGGCGACTTCGGGCTCCGGGCCCGGGACTTGCCTGGAGGGAGCGCTGGATGAGTGGAAGGTGCGCTGTGCCCTGCTCGCGGATGCCCCGGCATGCGCTTGCGGACGGGCAGTGTCCACCCCAGCCATTTGGCTCGCACTGACCACTGTCCCACGCTGTGTGTCGATTGCAGGCATTTACCGGGGAGGGCAAGGGCGGCAACCACATCTACGTGCAGGGGCTCACTCCGATTCCGGTGCGGCCGTTCACGCTGGACGCGGCCCTGAACTACGTGGAGATGCCCGCGTTTGATGACCTCTACGCCAAGACCACCGAGAAGAAGAGCACTTTCTCCAGGCTGTTTGGCTGGTCCTGAGCATCGAGGCGCTTGGCAGAACCAAACTGCTGCGAAACTGCATTTGGGTTGCGCCGCCTGCATGCATTTGCCGGGCGCGGGAAGGCCCCTCGCGATCAGACCGACCGAATGGGCACCCTGGCAGCAGTTGAGGACACTCGTGTAAGGACCGCTGCAGCCCTTTGCACTGTAGTTTATGATCCTGCTGGTGTTGCTGAAAATACCCTCATAGGGGACGAGGAGGGGTACACGCCACATACACTGCTTTTTAAGGCTGAAGTCACGCATGACTGGAAGGGCGCGTGCGCGATCACCCTGATGCTCACAGCACTGCCACTCAACACAAACATCATGCTGCTACTGGATGGTGCAGACGTGCAGACGTCGGCAGTATGCATATATGCGGCGGGGGACGCAGTGCATGGGGAGGAGGAACACCCTGACAAACAGTTTGCTGTGGGCCATTGCCTTTGATATTATCCTTGTACTCTGACTTTGAGTTACACTGGTACAATGCTGCTACACATAGGATAGATGGTCTTGAGAAGCTCACACTGCTGAGGGTAAGGGCGAGCATGGCATTGCTAGTTCCATGCCATCCCATGCCATATACTGGGCAGTACATGTAGCAGTTGGGAGGGTCCTGGCCGGAGCGTGGTGAGCGCCCCACTTGCCGGGCCTCTTGTTTTTTGGTTTAATCCGGGAACTTTGGCTACCAGCCAGGGAATGGGATCCCCTTTCCTCAGACCCTGGTCGATTCGGCCACCTCATCTGCATTCCGTGTCTCCCTTCCCGCGGGTCGGCTTCCTTCTTGGGCGATCCTGCCCTATGCACGCTAACGCATGTACTCCCCATCATGCCACGCTGGCAACCGGTACGTTCATCTACTGCGCCTTCTGCTCTGCGCCCTTTGATACGTTGTCTTCCGTGAGCGTAATGAACGACGTCGACAGCTCCCGATAGAGCTCCACAATCTACGGGCGGAGCGGGCAGCACGACCTCAGGGTTACGCCTGCCAGGCGGCATGGAGTGGGCCGCACATAGGCGCGTCCAGGGAGGTGGGGCGCGCGCAGGAGCACCTTGGCGAGATTGCTGTTCAGCTCCTGGATGAGGTGGAAGTTCCTGTCCAGCCCCTCCGATGTCTTGCTTTCATGGTTTGCATTTATTTCGCTGAGCAGCACCCTAGGGGGGGGGGGGGGGGGGGGGGGGGCGCTCTATCATCTGTGCCCTAAGCATGTAAAGTACTCTGACAACCGCTTCACTCCGCACAGCACGAGGCAAGCGGCAAGTCGCCTTACTTGTTCCTGTCCAGAATTCCCTGTACAGAGTTGAACTTCCCCACGCCAGGCCAGTTTATCTTGGAGCTCAGGAACTCCTCCATGCTGCGCGCACAGACCGCCCACGGCTTACGCAGGCGACAGTGCAGGCAGACCGCCTCCACAGGTGGCTGCAGACAGGCGCCCCCGCCGCAAAACCTCGTGCAGCGCCCTGCTATGCTCACCTGGCGGGTGTGGTGCTGTCCGCAGCGGTGTCCAGGAGTGTAAGGGTGCAGCTTCTCCTGTGTCGCGCAGCACGGCAGCGGTCGCGGATGAGCTTGAGTTTAACTCCCCCCCCCCCTCCCCCCGCGCCGTGTATTGCGCCGGGTGCTGTGAAGTAGGCCGCTGCCGGCTATACGATGCTTAGCAACCGCCAGCCGTGTGTCCTCTGTTGGCTGTGTGCTTTTGCGTGCTTGTGTATATGCAGGTCTCTACAGCGTTGCTACTTCGCTGTGAAGCTCGGGTCAGGCGCGCCCGGCCGGAAAGACGGCGAGACGGCGACGACAGCTGCGGCAGCATATCGGGCAACTCGCAGGCGACAGGCAACTCGCAGGCGACAGGCGACAGCACAGCAGGCGGACCCATGAGCAGCGCCGCCACGAGACGAAGAAACGATATTTCAATGCCGGATTAATAATGAAATTTGTATGGAATTATATGCGAGTTTACATTTGCACCTACAGTAGTGTACCCGTACAGGCTACGGCTGCAGCCCTATTGTAGTATATGGATGCTGTGAAGTTCCAGCGCCCGTCGTCATGACGGCAGAATCGGGAAAATCAGTCGCCGTCGTATAAATGTGTATCCCGTAGCGCACAGCCACACATAGAAGGTCAACAATAAACAAAGCTCAGTTTTGCTCGAGGTTTGCGCGCGCGAGGTAGGGACTACCAAAGAAATGATCTTCTGAATAACAAGTTTATGTGGTTCCTCCCTTCCTGACCGCTTTTCCGGCTACCGTTGCTGCCAAGAAGTGGTACCGGTTACTAGTTCACCCGTCACGCCCTTTGAGTGCCACACGGTCGTAGACATAAAAGCAGCCGTAACACTTGCCAACATCTTCAATGACTTTTTCGTTGTGTTACACACATCGATTAACTGTGTCGTAACAATATGTTGCGAGCAAGTAGGACGCAGGGTAGTTTGTTTCAAAGACCCCCCCCCCCCCCCCCCCCCCCCCGGCTCACCATCCGTGTGTGTGATTAACATCCGTACGATCATTCGTGCGTCACGTTCGTGCGCGTCGCCATGTCAAATTGGAGAGGAACCCGTCGCCGAGCTGACGCTTCTTTCGCTCCAAGCAGATTACATGCATGCCCAGTCTACGTTGATGCGCGAGCTCACATCGACGTTGGCCCAATTGACGGCTCGTAAACGTGTTGTTGATGGAGACGGAGCACATGGCCATGGTTCCGGGCAGCGCATCGCGGGGACAACCGACAGGCAGAGGGGAGCCGCAGTGCTCCTCGTCGACTTCTTAGAGCTACCCGTATTGGAGCAAAATCCGCGAGTGACGAGGACGATTACCTTGCGGTGCGAAAACTATTGCGACGAGGAGAGTATGGCCCGAAGACGTTCGAAATTCAGCGGAAAGCATCATGGCTTTTCCCTATTTTGCGTATCGCGACATGACTAACGATTACACCTCAAGCAGGATGACCGGTGTCTGCCGGCTCATGAGAAGTACCTTTGGATAAGTGTTAATTTTGGGGCCCACATGGTTGCTCTTTTTCGTGGCCCTCGACTACATGCTACCTTACGTCCCTGCTGCTAATCAAGACTTCACCCCCTACCTGCATTTGGGCCTTGCGATTTTCGGGGACCTGGGAGGACTATGAGCGTCGGTCTTCGAGGCGACGGTCGCCAACAGCGTGAAGGCTGCCGCCACCGATGTGGTGGCTGTGGTGATCGCTAGACGCGGGCGTGGACGTGGGCGTGGTGGCGATCGCGGGCGTGGGCGCGAAGGTAGTGAGCACGAGTTCGGCGTGGGGCGCGCCTTTCGTC